>JMQE01001200.1:0-30904 GCA_000731825.1 Hypocrella siamensis
GGGGGGGGGGTTCGGGGGCTTGCGTAAGCCGGCCTTGCCGGTTCGACGGGCGTTTGATTGTTTGCCCGTTTTCTTCTTATTTGTGGAAGAAGATCGGTCTGCGGTGGACGGGCTTTTGCTGTTGGCGATGATGATGATGATGATGATGATGGGGCCTGCTGTAAGTACGTATGTGCTGGGTGGCGCGGTTCTGCAGTTTGTCGGGCGCACGCGTGACTGGCTGGATGAGTCATTGTCGAGTTTGTTTGCTGCATCTCATGTTTGCAGAATGGAAAGACACAGAAACATGGATTTTAACAAAAAAAATTATACGCAAGAGTTAGTACAAAAAAGGTATAATGGAGCGGATAAAAAGGATCAACACATAACAATGCATCTATGAATAAAGTCTATGAATAAAGTCTATAATAATGCATACACATATATGTACATATTTGCCAAGGACTTCTATATGCAAGCCAAGTGTGGGGGTGGGTGAACCAATTCATTCATTCCCCTTCAAAAAAAAATCAACGAAATTCCAGCATGGAAATCGCATTGATTCCAAACCATGCAGCACCAACAAGGCCACAATTTTTCATGGGCCAGGCTTACGCGCCATCTCTTTCCAGAAGAAACTAGAAGAAGCGAATACGCATGTACGTACGTACGTACAAGGTTACCTAGGTACCTACTAGGTAGGCATCTAGGCATCTAGTGTGTAGCGACAAAAGGTACGAAAATAAATCATCAAATAAGCCCAGCCCATCATCTCACTAATAAGATCCCGACAGCATGGCGCAGGCAAGCAAAGCTGGCAGCAGCAACTCGACCCCGAGGTAACGTAGCGCAGAAAAGCAAAAGACGGAGACTATGACAAATGATTTCCGACTGCCATCATTATGTAGCCTAATGTATACATGTATTTTCCCGTAATCCTGCTTTTCGTGTCATCTGTTTCCCACTTCTTGTTTGTGTTGGGCTGAGTCGGTTTTTTTTTTTTTTTTTGTGCTCTGCCTTGATCTCTTGCTTGTTTTTTTTTTTTTTTTTTTTTTTTGTTCTCTCCTTTTTCTTTTTTTTTTTTTTTTTTTTTTTTTTTTTTTTTTGGGGAGGGGCCCCCCGATTATTGTTTGCTGCAGGGCTTCTAGAAACGGCAAATGCCCCATCCGTGCCGTCGTGCGCCAAGTGCCCGGATCCCGTGTGGCGCCGAGACGAAGACGACAAAAGTTCATTTCCACCTTGCGCCCGTTTAAATCCCACCCTCGTCGACGAAAACTAGCGTGCCCGTTTTTTTTTTCCCCTTAATATTGTTTGTAGTACTTTTTTTTTTTTTTGTATTTTTGGCACCTGCGGCCCCTTCCTGCACAAGGTGCTACGTGCGACCTTGTGGCTGCTTTTTTTGCTACTGCAGCTCAGCCCTACGTCACAGGGGGGCGGGCGTCAGAGGAGGGGGGGGGGCCCCTACTACCTACTAGGTACCTACATACTAGGCACCTACCTACATGCACATAGTAGGTACATACATACTGTAGTTGTGTAGGTCAATAGGTACCTACAGTAGGTACGTACGCACGCACAGTAAGGAGTAGGTACACTAAATGAACTCTGCATATACGCCCACGCCCCCTTCCTTCCAATTTTGCCTGTTTGTGAAACCAAGAGGAACGTGGCAGAGCAGCAACCTAGTACCTGCCTAGTAGTAGGCATCCAGCCCAGCCCAGCCCAGCCCAGCACGTCCCTAACGTAAACCGGGTGAGAAAGTACCTACTGTACCTACCTGCCTACATACTAGGCATGCGTGTATGCAGCCTGCACGCGCCGCCGTGTGAGTCTTGTAAGGCTGACCCGACCCGACTGACCTTTCCTCCCGAAGGGGGGGGGGGGGGGGGGGGGCAAAAAAAAAAAAGGAAAAAAAAAAACAGGAGGCACAGCGGCCGGCCGCGGTGTTCCGGACTCCCGCGTCTTTTGGGGGCCGTCCGTTTTGGCCTTGGTGACGGTCCGGTCAAGTAGTATAAAAGGATGAGGGCGATGCCGTCCTTCTTTCTTTTCTTCCCTTTTTTTTCCACTCATCATCACCATCATCATCTTTTTCCTCTGACTTCTTTTGTAAAAACAGATACTTTTAACGAGCCCAAGAGAAAGTACAAACGACAAAGTTGAAATAGTTTCTGCCTAACTCTTTTTTTCTGTATCAACAACAACAACAGCTTCAAGACATATACCTTTTCGCTACCTGTTGCTCTGCTTCTTCTTGCACACACCAACAACAGATATATTATACATTTCTTCCCATACATACGCGGAATCTCGCTGCTTATTCTCAGCAAAGAAGAAGAAAAAAACCACACGGCAAAAAAAAACAAGAAACCTCTCTTCGCAATGGCTGCCGCATCCGTCAACGAGAGCCTCGTCAACGCCGGCCGCTCGGGCTACAACGTCGTCAGCAGCACACCTGGCACGCAGCCCCCCAAGGAGGGAGAACAGAAATAGACATCGTCTCCCTCGAGGACGGTGCCTCTCAGTGTACACTTCACCATGACTTTCTCTCTCTCGTTTTGAAAGACACACGCAATCATGAACCATTTGTTCGTGGCGAATAACGCCAAGGAAATGAAGGATGGGGAATGCTGAAAATCATGAAAACCCAGGGGAAGAAAAAAAAAAAGAGAGGGACGAATTCTAACATGTAGAGATATCTGACACATATAGACTGGGCTGGATAGAACCGATGACACAAGCAGCGATGCTATGACGGTGCTTGTTCCCCGCGTGGGAACACGACACGATGTATTTATCTTATTTTCATCTTCATTTTTCTTATTTTTTTCTTATTTTTTTCGTATCTTTTTATCTTCTTTGGCGAGAAAACAACTATAGACAGACGTGAGGAGTGTATACTGGTGCTGGTCACATAAATACAACATTCTTTTTTCCTCAGAATGCCTACATAAACCAGAGACGGGGGGAAATCGGCTGCGAATGCTGGTCGAGTCATGGAAAGTTATAGAGCCGCCGTTTTGCTCATATGCATGTACACGGGCTGACCCGACTCGCTCCTTACTTGCCGACGCAGAACCTGCCCCCATGTCACATTAGCAGTTGATCTTCCCCAGGGCGTGATTTCACGGGCTTACTTGGCAAAAACTACACCCAGCACTTCCTCGACGTCGCCCGCCTCCCCTTGACCCGTGATGCGCGCCAGACAGTCGGCCGCATAACGCAGGTACTCGGCCGCCAGCACAATGTCGGCATCCGGCCCGCCATCCTCTCCCTCGCCTGACCCTTGCGCCTCGTCCATGAAGTCCTCCAGGTGCATTCGGCACTTTGCCAGAAGCTGCCTCTGTCGCGCCGTCACCCCCAGCAGATCCCGCATGCCGGGTGGCATGTCTGTCATGTCGGAGAAACGCGAGACGAGCGCCGCCACCACGTCCTGGATTCCGATGTCCGCCTTGCACGATATGGAGATCGGGGACCCGACCTGGGCCGCCATCGCCGGAAACTTGTCACCCAGCTCATGTCTCAACCGCTCGACCAGGCCGCTCAGCGTGCTCCCGTCGACTCTGTCACTCTTGTTGACCACCACCAAGGCCGCCTGGGCCTCCGAGGCAAGCGCCAGCGTCCCTCGATCAAAGCAGAGAGATGGACCCGGCTCGACAGATGCCATGACGACGACCACATCCGACTCTTGCGCTCTCTTCCTGGCGCGTCGTATCCCTTCCTGCTCGACCGCGCCAACCACCTCGCCGTCGCCGTCTCCTGATCCGCCTCGGAGTCCGGCAGTGTCAGCAAAGGAGCACGGGTAGCCGCCAATGTCGAGGCTCGCCTCGACAATGTCACGCGTCGTGCCGGCCTCGCCTGACACAATGGACGCTTCCCTCCCCACCATGATGTTCATGAGCGAACTCTTGCCCACGTTGGGCGGCCCGACCAGGGCGATTCGGATGCCCCTGCGCAGCAGCTCGCCCCTCTGGCCGCCCAGCTCGTGTGCATCCATGGCCCCCAGGATGCGAGCCGCCTGACTGGCCACGTTCTCCAGCAGGACCGACTGCGGCTCGTCAAAGTGCTGGTCCTCGGAAAAGTCAATGAGCGCCTCCAGCTCCCCGCGCGCCGTCAGCAGTCTCTGCCGCCACTCCTGGTAGGTTCGGCCCAGGTTGCCCGAGCTCCCACGCACGGCCGCGCGACGCTGCTGCTCCGTTTCCGCGTCGAGCGTGTCGCTCAGAGACTCGATCTGGGCGAGGTCCAGGCGGCCGTGCACAAATGCCCGCTTGGTGAACTCGCCGGGGTCCGCGTAGCGGACGCGCGCGCCGCTGGCTGTGCGGCATCTTGGTATGGCTGCCAGAACCGCCTTGACCGTGGCTGTCCCGCCGTGGACATGCAGCTCGAGCACGTCCTCACCAGTTACCGTCTTTGGGGCCGGAAAGTAGAGGAGCAGAGCCTCCGAGTCGAGCACATTGTTGGCCGTTGCCGCCTCCCTGACGTCCTCATTGCTGGGTTCCGGGTCCAGGAGCGTGCGAACGGTGGCAAGCCTGGCCTTTGGGGGCGGCATACTGGGGCAAAGCTCTCGATATATCTTTGGGGAGCGTCATTTCCTACGGTCAGCCGTGCCGAACGGGCATATGGGAATGCGACGCAAACGAGGGCGAGACAGAAAAAGTGAAACGCCAAGCTGATTTTTTTTTCTTTTTTTCTTTTTTCTTTTTTTTTTTTTGGTTTTTCCCTCGCTTTGGGGGGACGGCGTACCTGCAGACACGACGGGCCAGAAATGCGAATCACGGCTATGCCGGCTCGTCCCTGCGCCGTGGAAAGGGCAAATATAGTGTCACCAAGAGCTGGAAGGCGTGTCGTTGTCGTGCCATGATGCAAGCTGGGGGCAGAGCTGAAGGATTTGGCAAGCGGCCGACGCCTCGTCACACGAGCTCCTCCTCCTCCTCCTCCTGCTGCTCGTTCTCGCTCACGCCTGATGTGGGCAATCCTGTTGATCAAGAAGCCCCGGCTCCGTTGAACCATCTGCGCTGCGCAGATGTGAGCTGAGCGGTTGACCATGCGAGTCTTGATGTGTGCGCATCTCATGTCTCGTTGGTCCACGGCCGAGTCTCGTGTCACGCAGGTGCGTCCGACGTAGTTGTAGGAACATGCAGTACATATCGTGCCCCGTACTTTACTTCCGTCCATACACAGTATATACAGTGCGTGTCATACATGCCTACAGACCCCCTACCCATGCAATATAAAACGTGGCCTGGCTTAGCACGTTCAATCAAGGCTCGGCCGCGGATAACAATGGGGCCATCTTCATAGGAACTTTTTTTTTTTTTGACGAGGATCAGAAAAAAAGGTTGAACACCCTCCATACGGATTCCGTGCATGATTCAAGCTGCAACTGATTATTGCTCCCTGGCCTCGAAAGGATGCGCTCGCAGAAGCTGACTCCGCAGGCACGTCTCGCTTCGAGCACTAAACCTTGATTCGGCCCTTGACTCGGCCCCTTGATTCGACCAACCCCTTGATGCTGGGGCGACTTGGGCCAAATCGATTGGTTGCCGGCCAGCAAACAAGGCTCTTCGAGTACTACATACTAGGTACGTAGGTAGGGATGGAGTTGCATATGCAGATACATATGTACCTATGTACCTATTTAGGTACGTATAGAGGTGTATGCCGAGAAATGAGCACGGATCTTTTCTCTTCAGCTGTCATTCGCCCGTTGTTATTCCCGTTTCACCCACGGGCATCTGCAACCCCAGCAGCCATGACGCTTGGTCGGAAGGTACCATTGCTCGGAGGTTTTTTTTTTCAGCTCCATATTCTATACTGAGATTCATCTTACTGACCCATGTTCGCCTGGGTAAACTTCCGTAGCCACGTGTTGTGTGGCTATTGTTGCTCCTAGCTACATTGGCACCGGCACTTCCCGAGCTCAGAGTCCAGCTGCGAGCGTGTAACCGCCATCGACAACAACCGTGTCGCCGTTCAGATACTGGTTGCTGGCCGCAAACAGAATGGCCTGAGCCATGTCCTGGTCCTTCCCGGGACGGGCAGCTGGCACCTTCCCCTCAAAATCCTCCTTTGCTATGTGACTCTTCTGCTGTTCGTCGCTTTCACTCGTCGTCATTTCGCTCGGAAAGACTCCCGGTGCAATTCCGTTGACACGGATCTTGAGCCCAGCTCCGGCAATCTCCGACGCGAGCATGCGCGTGAGATGGACGGCCGCGCCTTTGGACGCGTTGTAGCTGAAGTGATGCTGAGACGACTTGACCAGTCCCGAGATGGAAGTGATGTTAATGACGGTGCCCGACCACCCAGTGTGTCGGTCCGTCGACGCCTGCAGCAGGGGCAGAAATGCAGCCGTGGTGAAGTAGACGGCAGCCACGTTGGTGCGGTAGAGATCGCCCCAGCTCTCAAAGGTAGATTTATCAAAGAGCGCGGCCTGCAGCTCCACGGCCGATTTGGCCTCGGTCGTGGCATGTGTTTCCGCCGTTATGCCCGCATTGTTGACAAGGATGCACAGGCATTTTTCCCGAGACTCGATCTCTTTAACGAGAGACTGAATGCTGTCTTTGGATGTCACGTCCGCTTGTAGCGGGACGACCTTGTCTGTGTTACCCCCAAAGTGCTCTTGCGAGACCTTGTCCAGCTTCTCTTTGGTTCGTCCAGTGATGTACACTTTGGCTCCGTTGGCAGCGAGAGCCTGCGTCGCCATAAGGCCGATGCCAGAGCCACCCCCTTGAGATCGATGCCATCAACCACTTGAACGGTACTTCTGGATGCGACGGGAACGGACAGTTTCGACATACCAGTCACCAATGCCACGCGACCTTGGAGATTGAAAAGACTGTCTCTCGACAGAACTTGTGTAGAGTGAGACATGGCAAATGAAGGGGATGAGGATTGACCCGAGTACAGATGGGCAGCTGCTGAGTTTCGAAAGCTTGTGTTTTTCCACTGACTCGGCAGCCTGGCAATAGGTCTGAACATTGCGAGAAAGATTCTGCGGCGCGACGACCCTTTG
Organism: Hypocrella siamensis; assembly: GCA_000731825.1. Taxonomy (NCBI): domain Eukaryota; kingdom Fungi; phylum Ascomycota; class Sordariomycetes; order Hypocreales; family Clavicipitaceae; genus Hypocrella; species Hypocrella siamensis. Next base: position 6,989 of record JMQE01001200.1, read on the forward strand.
ATTTATACCTCGCACCTTGTAAGGCCTACGTCAGAAGCGCGTCTTGACAGGACGAAGTCCACAAAGGAGTTATGTACTCTTGCAAGTCATGGTACGTCGACCAACTCATCATGACGTCAGTCATCGAGATGGCGACAATGATGACGCCATGGAGAAGTCGTGAAAATGGAAGAGGGAAAAAAAAAAAAAAAGAAAAGAAAAGAAACGAGGAAAATACGACATCAAGACATCAAGGTCCATTCCCGGCAAGATGCTTTTGATCCCCTGGGCAGCAGCTCTATGCATCCATGGAGGAAGGCCATTCCGAGGGCCCAAAGGGATGCGTGGATGCGCCGCGAGGCTGCGTCGTTCATTGGCCAAAACCCAAGGATCCTCTGTCCATCATATCTCTCTTCACCTCTCGGCAACGACTGCCGACGTGCCATTACTATATTCGAGACAATGGGCAACGCAACCGTCTTTATTTTGGATGTTGGGAGCTTCAAAGAAGCAATGTCCATCTGTTGCCCCGCATTGCCGGGGCAGCAGCAAGTCTCCAGTCCTCTCTGCTGCTCAGCTTCTGCGGGGTCGGAAATTGGCGACAAAAGTAGGGCGCCGACGGCAACAAGCAAACGGATTGATACCTATCCCGGCCGACCTCAGATTCTCAAAGAGAAAAAGTTGAAAGGGGACACTCCCTCACCGTCTTATGCCTGTTCATGGCTCACTCGTCGACTAACCACTGCTCCATCTGGAAGGCATCTTTCTGTCCAAATCATAGAAATCACGCTTGACTGGTGATTGAGATCAGTCTGTCGTTCCCATTGTAGGATCTGATGACCTGGGTGCTGAGTCAGGTGAAAGGGCTGATGGTTCTGCAAACACAGGCTGACTGCATGTGGAGGAATCAGGATGGTTTGTGGCAACTCACTTCAACAGTGCTGAACCTTCTATTGGCTCACTTGCATAACCGCAAAGGATGACAGTCTTTTAAACCACCATTCAACTATTGAATCGAGCATTGATGCTGAAATTGAAGGTCTCTTGGTGAGTTGAGCGTAGATCAATCAAGAAACAACGTGTTGCCGTCAGAGGAACCGTGTCATCATGATGCATCGATTCACCGGGACTTTCATAAGCACAAGCATTTGTTCTCTTCTAAACCAGGCTCAGAGATAAAGAAAGGTGAATCTGTAGTATAGTAATTCATGCGAGACTTGTTTCAGTCAGGCAGTAATCTAAGTTTCATGTGTAGAGACATAGTACTTACGTGTGCACGTACTTGATCCAAGGATTATGCCGGGACTCGGAAGCGCTCCTGATGATTGGGGCACGGAGAGGAGAGGTTGAATCTAAGTATATATATACCCTTTGTCCCCTGTCATTAATATCAGACACTTTGGCCGAGTGGTTAAGGCGATGCCCTGCTATTATCCATAGCAATTGTGAGGCATTACGTTCGCGTGCGCAGGTTCGAATCCTGCAGGTGTCGAACTTTTTTGTCCTTAATGCAATTTGTTTTGCGTATCGATGAATGAGGAAATAGCGCATTCGCCCAGATTTTTCTTGGAAGAATCCGACATAACATGTCTCGTTGCATTAGATACGCGAGGACGACTAAAATGCGCGAGCCCGCGATCCCAGGCGCGAGCAGATGCGTACCTGATTGATTCTTGAAAATGGGCCCATGATAAGCAGCAGCCTTCCTTCCACTGCCGCATGGCCGCCTAGTTTACCTCGTCGATTCTTAGGTATGTATGTTCCGAGGCGCGAGCTCAGCACGTTCACCGAATCGTGGACGGAATTTGCGTTGGCATGCTGGATCAATCTTCCGTCGCATTGTGTAGAAAGGGGCGATGCCTTGATTTTTGCAAACGAGCTCCTTTTTCCTGATAGTAAAGTTTTCACGGCTTTTGCTATGGCCCTGTTTGATTTTTCTTCTTCTTACTTGGCATGTTTAATGATTACTACCAGACTATCGAGTGATAGGCTTTTTTATATAGCTTAATCGACTTTAGCTGTCTATTAGCGGGTAAGGGAGACCAAAGGCTGCCGAGTCCCCCAAAGTGCTATCAGAGCGCGTACATGTACACCAGCTTTGCGCTTGTCAATTGACTCTGAAAACTAGATCAGGGACTGTGCCCGCAGCAATTTGTATGCTGTAGTTGCTTCGGCTGGTGTCGAACTACTGCTGGGCTGCTTTGGGGCACACTAGAGATGGGACTTGGAGCCTTCCATCATCGTCTCATGAATAGTTTGAAACAGCCCTGAATGCAAAAGGAGATATGCGCGCAGAGACGAGAGCGGAAGAACCAAAAAAGATAAAAGCGTATTGAAATCAAAACGTAAGAATCAAAACAATACAACGATGCAATTGTCGATGGATCGACACCTGCAGGATTCGAACCTGCGCACGCGAACGTAATGCCTCGCTATAGTTATGGACAGTAGCAGGGCATCGCCTTAACCACTCGGCCAAAGTGTCTTTGGGCAAATTTCCTGACTTTTTCTATATATGAAGCAATGCAATTTTTCGTTCACTGCTTCTGAAAACCAGCCAAGTTTGGCCATGAGTATGTTGGTGTGTTTTTGGTTGCCCTCGCGCATTCGCTTCTCCCGTGTCGATACAATATCAGAAGTGCATTCAGATGCGAATGGTTGAAGTCAATAAGTGTCTTGACCATACCGGCACACTGACTGCTGGGACTGTGGCCTAGGGGAGGAGCACATGGTGATCACACGATAAAAGATGAAAGGGTCCTTCATCGCCAAAAGAACGGCTTCACGGCTTGATGCGGGGATGAAATGTTTCGAGTCTGAGTTGTAACATGAGGCGTTCTTAAGAGGCTTTTCAGGGCGTGTGGTTTTTTTTGTTTTCTTTGCAGTAGGGTGTTACACACCTCCCTTCGGGCTTATCGCCGTACCTTACGTGACCACGTTCAATGAGGTGAGTAACGGCTTGAGTAACGGCTTGAGTAACGGCTTGAGTAATGGCTTATAGGGACATGGCTCAGGACCTGGCTAAGCGGCTCAACAAGCGCCTCTCGTTCATTAGGTTTAAATTGGCCTTGAATAGTCTGGTCCAGGCTAGGTAGGTAGATCAAGTGTCGGAGCCTAGTGCATTTCAAAGCGAGATGGATCGCAGCAAATGTGCTTGCTGACACATCTGACTCGGACGTCGGAGATAACCATCGTGACATTGTCAATTTCATCTGACAAATCCGATTCTACTTGCAGGACGAGCAACAGGACAGATTGGCCTTTTCAGTGCCATGGCTGACACCAGTAGATATATTTACTTAAAAGCGCCTCAACATTAATGAATGAAGCGCGTCAGGATGAGATAGATACATGCACTTGCAGACACACTACAATACAAACATGGACGTCTCGCATACCAAATTTGCTGGATTCGCCATCAATCAGACTCACTACAAGCACGTCGGCGATCACGCTATCCGCGTGGACATCCTCGTTCCAAAGTCACACTTTGCCGGCAAGAGACCCGTCATTGTGCGCTTCCACGGAGGTGGATTTGTAAGATTTGTCCCGGGAGGAGCTCTTTCCGATAGCTTCCCAAACACGTATCAGTTGACAAGTGAAATTTTTCTCAGGTCCTGGGAGATTCGTTGTGGCCAGTCCTCTGGCCGCAATGGCTTTCCGACCTCGCCATCAAACACAATGCCATCGTTATCAGTCCCAACTACCGCATCCAGCCAGAAGCCACCACGCCCGAGGTCTACCAAGACATCAGAGACTTCTGGAGGTGGATGCACTCTGCGGCACTTGGCAGCTTCCTGGCTGACAAGAGCCCCTCGACAAGCTTTGACCTATCACGGGTCCTCGTCGTCGGCGAGTCTGCTGGCGGGCAATTGAGCATCGCGGCGGCGCTCACGTACGCAGGAGACATTCGTGCCGCCATCGCGACATATCCCACCATGGACATGCAAGGAGACGACTTTACAAGGCCGCGGACAGTTGCGCCGTTCGGACTAGCTTTGCCGGAGGGCTTCTACGCGGACACGATGGCTTCTCTCAAGCTCGGCACGGCCGAGAGCTCGGTCGTCTCGGAGCAGCGGATGCAGTTCATGATTGCTGCCATTCATCACGGCCATCTCGGCAGCCTGTATCAACGTGGAACTCAGGCCTCGTCGCCGCAAGAAAGAAACATGTGGTTTCCCTTGGAGGGTTTGGAGGCGCCTGACGTGAAGGTCCCTGTTGGCGGCATCACCATCTGGCACGGCAGAAGCGATGGGGTGGTGCCAATCGGCAGCGTGCGTAAGTTCGTTGCTCGAGCCGGACAGGTGCTCGGCAGCGGTCAGGTCACGCTGGTCGAGAGGGACGGCGATCACGGATTTGACGCCGACACGGGCCTGGAGGAAGCGTGGCTGCAGGAAGCTGTGGCCAAAGCTGTGCGTTGTTGGTTGGCTTTGTGAGTTATAGTGGTTACATACAACCCACTATACAGTGGTTACAGTGGTTACAGTGGTTACAGTGGTTACAGTGGTCACAGTGGTCACAGCGGTCACAGTGGTCACAGTGGTCATAGTGGTGTGTAGTGGGCATATCGAAACGGGCCAGCCCCGATTGGGCTGCGCGCATTCGCATGCATTCATTGCAAGGGGTCACAGGCACCGCCAAATCAAATCACAGAATTACGTATCACAACTTCCAAAGCTTTCTCTCTGCCTTGTCCCTCTCCCCCACCTGCCCCTTTCAGTGTTCCGTACAGTAATCACCGTATCTGTTCTGCTGTCTGCATGTAAGCAAAGCGGCGTGTCAAGGTGTCGTCCAGCCCGCTTACGCAGCTGAGGCAGCAGCACCTTCTTCTCTCATACCAAAACTCGAAAAAGACGAGCCGGTCAAAGAGCTGCTCAGCCCAGTCACAGAGTCACAGAGTCACAGAGTCACAGAGCCACAGAGCCACACAATAACAGAGTCAAAGAGTCAAAGAGTCACCATGGGCCTCTTGGAATCAATCGACTCGTCCATCTCGGACCTCTTCTCGCAATGGAACGCCTACTCTACTGCGCTGGCCACGGCCCTTGTCCTCCTGATCACGTATCGCATCATGTCTGCGACTGACCCCGACGCCCATCCGCTGCTGCTCGCCAGACAGTCGGTTCCCTCCACGGTCCGCAAGGAGGGCGAGAGCGCCGTCTACCGCTCGCAGTCAGCGCCGCACGGGATGCCGCTCAATGCCGGATTGAATGTCAAGGACCCCGGCGCCCCCAAGTTCTCGCGCGGTCGCCATGGTGATTTGCGCGACGTCTGGAACCAGGCCTTGAGTGGCGGCGAGGCTGGCGCGAGGGGACGCCTGTTGACCGTCTTGGGATCTGAAAAGGTCATCCAACACAAGCTCGGTACGTCCATTGCATCGTCATGCCGTGCATCCATCATCAAGCTCGCTCGGCACGCTCAGAGCGGCACTCACGCGACAAGCAGACGACGTCCACCGGCAGATCAACGTCATCGGTCGATACGTTGAGGAGCAAGGCTCCATCAGAGTCGCCATCTACCTCCCCAACTCCATCGAGCTGCTCGTCACCCTCTTCGCCTGCTCCTTCTACCCAAACCTCACGACCGTCGTCATTCCCTTTGACGTGCCCGACTCGGATCTGGTGTCGATGCTGCGCCGCTCTGCCGTCGACACCGTCGTCACCGCCACCGGCTCCTTCCCCCTTGATGCCGTCGTTCGAGCATACCCGTCCCTTCGCCAACTCATCTGGGTCGTCGACGAGGGGTCCCGCCACATGGACTGGAACGACGTGCCCGAGGGCATGGGCGGCAGCGTCAACGTGAGCACCTGGCAGGACATCCTCAATGATGCGCCCTCGTCCGCCGCTGCACAGCTGTCCACCAAGCCAGACCAGGACAGCCCGCCCCAGGACATCGTCACCTTCTGGCCAGGCAAGACAGGCGAGCCTCCGGAGATGGTCCGCTTCTCCCAGGCCAATCTTGCGTCGGCCATTTCTGGCCAGATGGCCGCCTTGCCAGCGCGGCAACGTCTGAGCCAGGCCGACCTGTTCCTGCCGGTGGATTCGCTCTCCAACATGTACACCTTGACCTTGACCCTTGCAGCACTCTACTCCAATGCCTCGGTGGCACTCAACGCGGTCGCCGGCCGAGCAACGGACATCGTTCTTGCAACACAGGGCGTTGCACCGACCGTCATTGTCGCGAGCCCGTCTTCTCTGCTTTCAGCGCATCGCGAGTCTGCCCGCAAGTTGGGCGGTGGTCTTGCCAAGCTTGCTCACTCGCTCTCGACCAGCACGCTCACCCAGCGCGGCGTCCACACAGCATCCAACTTTTGGTCTGCCCTCTCGGCCAGTGCTCATCTGCACACGGGCACGACTCCGGGAAAGCTCCGGCTCATCTACGTGGCCGAGCAGGTCGGCGCCGACACGCCTTTGCTTTCCTCCCAGGTGCTGTCCGACTTGAGGATCTTCACTGGCGCCAGAATCGTCTACGCCCTCACAGCGGCCAGGGTAGCTGGCCCCGTGACACAGACGGCTCTGTTTGACTACAGGCTCGTTCCAGAAGTGCCGGCGCATTTTGGAGCTCCGCTGTCATGTGTGGAAATTCTTTTGAAAGACATGGGAGCTCACAAGACTACAGACTACGTTGTTGAAGGCGAGGTGCGTTTCAATCCTTTGGGTGTTTGTCTCTTTCTTCCCTCCCTCCGTCCCGTTCTCTTCTGCCATTGAGCTCTGCTCGTCACGACTAACCATCGTTTCGCCTCTCGCAGATCGTCGCCCAGGGTCCCTGCGTCTCAGGGGGCGAGGCACGCCTAGGAGTCGCTGGCAAGCTCAATGACGACAACACCTTGTCGTATGCGTGAGGCAAGATGAGTATGGGCGAGACATGATCAATGTGGACATGATGGAATCTTATGATGCACTAAATGTTGACAAGCCATATATACATCTGCACATACAAATACGTCTTGTTATTAAGATTACATCGTGGGATGCCGTCTGCGCTGTTGTTTAGTATACTTCAAGAAGGTATGCATAAAGCTGACGGTGAGCTTTGGCTCGGACGGGACTGAAACCAGATACTATGAACATACTTTGTAGTAATACGTACGTACGTACGTAACGTACATGTAGGTGTAAGATCCACGTCGGGAAGATCGGCTGCTGCCGGCGCGTAGCTTGACTTGGTTTAGCCTCGATCATGGCGGTGCGAGGCACATGGTTCCGCACTGAGGCCAAGTGTCGCTGATTGGCTTGTTTTATCGACGTCGCCGAAGCTGCACATTTCCCCTTTCAATCAAAGGGATACACAATCTACATTCAATCACCTCCCGCCATCTAGTAGTCCGGGGCCTGGGTGCCAGGAACACTCCCATCATTCTGGCCAGGCGAGCCCGACCAGTCATGCAGCGCTGAGGGCTGGTCTCGTGTCCCCATCGTCACGCACCCATGCGGCAATTCTTGCCCCGACATCTCCAACAAGCTTGTCGTAATGTGGTCCGGGGAGGAACAGGCCACAGTGCGCTTCAATCTCGTTCATGCCCTCCATGTAGACCTGGATCCAGGCCTCGTCTACACTCCCATCATGCTTGCCGGGCAACAGGCAGAATTTGCGCAATTTCTTCTCCCGCTTCCTGTCTTTCTCCGGAAGAGATGCGCCTGTATCGTCATCTGACGGCTTTTTCTGGGGCCCTCCCTTGGAATTTTCTGCCTCTCGACGCTTTTCATTCTTCAGCCTGTGCTTTTCTTCTGTTTGGGCTTTCTTGTCGGCCTCTTTACACCTCTTCTTGATGAGCTTCTCGCGCTCTTTGATGGCCTTGCTTCGGTCCTTGATCTTCTGGTTGTATGCCCTTTGAGCACGCGTGGCTTCTTTTTCGGCCTCCCTCCGGGCATTCTTGTCCGTCATGTTTTCAAGGTCCGGCAACACCGGTGACTCTGGAATGTCAGGAATTGCAGGTAGGTCAGCGTCTTCCATCACGGGGAGCTTTGGGGTCTTGAGGAAAGCTGCATCATCTTCACCAAGAGGGATGGGTTCCAGATTTTCCAATGAAAGTCGTTCGGTGCTTAGTGACGAGTTATTGTTTGAATGCCCTGATGGAGTCGACGTGGGCGGAGACGCCTGTTCCCTTTCCTCGAGATCCGATGAGTGCCCTGTGACACTGGCACGCAGGTCTTTGGACTCCGAAGCAGTATGCTCCTCTGATTCATGATTCATATTCGTCCAGCTCACTGGACCCGGAGGGGGCATCGGGTCATCCCTCTGCAGGACGGTATCGGAAGACACTTCGTCTGCATCTCTTGGCCGACCAGGCGAAAGGGTGTAATAGTTGGCAAAGCGCACTCTGTCACATGCGCCGGCTGGATGGCTATTCAACATGAGCTTATTTCCGTCGACATTGTCCAAGGCGCGGAGCTTAGTGTAGCGCATGCTCAGCCCACGGTAGTCGGCCAGGCAGCCACCGAATTCGAGGTGTGAATTTATGTGCTTCCCAACCGCATTGAAGAGCCCCTCCCGCCTGTGCTTTGCAGTAAAATGCATCAGTCGCTGAAAGAATGGCCGCTCTCGAAACGGCATATCATTGAAGTAGGGCGGATCGAAAGGCGGATCGTTTGTCTGCCAAGATGAGAGACCCAGTGTCGAACTCTCCGAGTCTGCCGATAAAACTGCAGGGTCAGGAAGAGACAGGTGTTCCCTTGAAGGGGGCGGAGAGGTCTTGGGCACGCCATCTTGCCTGAACTGTGTTTCGTCTGCCTCATGAGCCTCTTCGGACTTGGAAGAGGGCTGAAACAAGCTGGCAATGCCTGATATCACGATGCCAGGATGCAATCCAAGAAAAGGCGCATCCATGGCAATGATACCCAAGATCCTGTGTTTGAACGTTTTCTGTTGCTTTGACTTTGAGTTTGGCTGCAGCAGCAGGACTTGAGTCAGCATCTGCCTTGTCCATTCTTCGGGTGAATGTGGAATGGAGGGGCGGCATACGATCAAGACGACCTCGGCGGCCAGCAAGCCACCCATCGAATGGCCGACGAGAATGACGTCTGTTTCAGAAGACTCATGCGGCTCGAGCCAAGCGCTGAAGTTGTCCCGAGCCACCTCTATGGCTTTGTAGGTTTTATATCGTGGATAGATCTTTGAGTTGATGACATGCGTATCTGCCAGCAGAGTTTTGAGAAGGCTGTGGACGTAGGCGGGAAATGACCGAAACGATTGGTCGTTTCCGTAAAAGCCATGGATGTAAACGACAAGAAGTTTGCGCCTGCTTTCGAACTCGGAAACTGAGGGCACAAGGGATTGTGTCGACGACGTGCGTGGATCTGTGAGATGGAGCGAGAACTCATTACGAGCCCGTGGCCCAGCGGACGCTTGAGGTGGTTTCTTTGAAGGCATTCCTGGCAAGATGCGAAATAAATGGGGTGAAGGAAAAGATTGGGCTGTCATCACTTGATCGACCCATGACAGACAAAACCAGTCTTGACTGAAGACCGGAGAGCCTATGGGCTAGAGTGCAGAATTGATGGGCGATGGGAATCGGGTGCTCGAGAACAGCCAGCCGGGTCAGGCTATTGCGCCCAGAGAATTACTTGGCAGCGTACTATGGGAGGACTGATCAAGTAAAGTTGCTGCAGCTGGCGACGAGAATCAAACGCACACTGTTTCTACAGGAGCAAATCATGAAAAGGCTGGTGAATCTCTCTCCTCTCTGTACGGAGCACCTGCCATGGTACGTACCTGGCTACAGTCGCAGACAAGCACAGTCGACCGTCAATCCAATCCCCTACACCATGATGATCAAGGGCAGAGTTGGAACGAGGAAGCCCCACAATTGCCCGCCTCCTTCCTTCTTTGGGGTCAGAGTTTCTCGTCACCATCGCCCCGTGAACCTTGACGCATCGTCGACTTCTGTTGCAATGGTGACAATGGATAGGACGTATTTGTGCTTCACAGCAGGAAGTAATATCAGTGTGGGAAGAAGCTTGTTTTTTTTTGTTCCGCCTGGTCAACGAAAAATCAAAACTTTCACGCGACCCATGTGGCTGTAACCAGTTTTCGTCACCAGCACGCAACAAAAGCTCCCGTTCGACTACAATACGACGTCGATAATTGCTTCTTTGGCACGATCTTCATTGGTATGATCACAGTCCTGTGGTATTTCAAGTGTGCGTCAGTTGTGTACCAGTTTTTGTCATATTCCTCTTCGTTTTTTTTTTTTTTTTTTTTTTTTTTTAGAATCAGCAATGTTGTGTTGGTTTGCTGCTCACATGGCGTAGCCGATTACACAAAAAGAAACAAATAAGGTGACCATGGCGAATGCGGACCAGGCATGCTCGTCTGAAGCTCTGGATCAGCTTCGGAGTCGCAAGCACAGTAGCCAAATGATGCCCTGCGAGAGCTGAAGAAACGCCTTCAAGAAAGGGCTAGAAAGCCAACAACCGTCGCCGTGCGTGCAAGAGCGCCAAATCACATACAAGGGCATATCATATCAATCAAAAATACAAGAGCCTTGAATGAATTCAGACGCCATGTTCGAGCAAGGCTTCCTTGCCGTGTCTCTGACGAGACTCCTACCAGGAACGTGAAGATACGTTTCCCACCAGAGCGAAATGGACATCTCCATTGAGTCTGATCAGGGAACTTCTATTGCTGAGTTCGGATAGCCTCCAGTATCGTGGCGGTCAAACGGTAGGTCTTTGCGGCCTCGTCTGCCACTTGACGATGCCAATTAGTTCGTGGACAAACAATTGACACAGGCTGCACAATGAGTAGAAGATGTGCTCGGCGGCCGTGACGGCAAAGAAGGGGCGAAAGTCCGAATCTACGGACATGACGCAGCAAGTGTCATATCGCATGCCAAGAGACCAAAAGCCGCGTTATCTAACCGGATTCAGATGGGAAAGAGTATGCCCTTGCATATTGTCTATGTGATGGCCGGAAAAGGGTGACGCATGGCTTGCACTTCAGAAATCATCTCATCCTGTCGCGGGAGAATTACGAATGGCTCAACGCAAGTCGTGGCATCTACATAACCGAACAAGAAGAGAATCTGGATTGTACAGCAGAAGTGGATTCCAATCGATTCTTGGAAATCACTTGAAAAACAACAAGCCGACTTAATCTCATTGCGGGACAGTCATGAGCAAGCGGGAACTTGCGTGATTGGTAAATGACAGAACCCTCCGCGGCTGGGATGATTCTCGTCTGTACATTCTCCGTACTCTCCACCGTCGGGACGTCCCACCTGGATCGATTTACTACTCGTTTCTCAACGGACTCGGAGTCGCTGCCGCGCGAAATGTCGCCTGATTTGCTGGATCTGAGCAGTCTGTCCCGAGGCGGTCGAAAACCAAGGTTCCTTGCCTGATGCTTGTTCTGGACTCTAAAACCTTGGTATCTGAGGACTGAACTGATGCTGCCATCTCCGAATGCCACATCCAATTTTTGCCAAGAAGCCCAGGAGGATTGGGCGGCTTCGTTCAGCGCCTGACGCAAACGGGTTTCACCAATCGATCCGGCTCTCAAGAAATGAACAGCAAATACTCTAGCGCCTGGCAAACGGTCGTGCGGCGAGAGTTCTGAACACTTCAGGACTCATCAACCAGCCCGGTCATGGAGATTCGAGGTGTGTTTGAGAAGGACGGCAAAAACCCCAAAGCATGCACTGATGATCCGAGGAGTCCGGAAGTATGGAGATCATGTGCATTCTCGCCTCTCCAAAAGCCTGAGAATCCAAAGCAAGCCGATGACGGCTTCCAATGTGACGTACGTCATTTACGCCGACGAGTTTCTGTGACAAGACTCTGCAACATGTCGACGCGGATCTCGGATTCTAGATGAGAAGAGGCCGCCCTGGAAGAGCAGAAGAGAAGAAAACAAGCATCACTCATAAGCCACATCGAAGCAATGACAAGGATCACGACGGCCGAATCGTATCTCGACTGCCTCCCGTGCATTTAATTCGTTCTGAGAAAGAAGCGCTGGCCTGTGGAAAATCATTCCGTCTTGTGCAGATTGGATGTGAAGTGCCCGTCGTGCTCCCGCGGATGCAGGCGGCGTCCTCTTGGTAATACACAGCTCGGACACTTTCACTGCAGCAGCGCAGCGGCAATATGTACAGACCTCGTGCATGCATAGTCATTATCTGGCGCAGGCGGCGCTTTTAGGAGATAGTCAAAACACAGTTTGGGAAGGGAACGGCTTCGAGAAGGGTTGAGCGACCTCAACTTCTTTCTTTGCATCAGAATACGCCGAGGGGCACGAATCTCGCCATCAAGGATATGTCTCTTTTGGAAAGCCCGTTGCGTCAAACGCACATCTTGATTGCAGGAGATTGCGGATGATGAAGCAGGTATCCGATAAGAAGAAAGGATGTCAAGGCGCGGTATCATCACCTCGAGGCGTGCCTCAAGAAATGATCCCGGATGGCCGTCATATCACCATCCAGCAGGGCCTGTTTGTGACCCAGCTACGGATGCTCAAGTCGCTCCTCCGTAAGAGAGATGGGAAGAAGGCGGAGACGATGAGGTGAAAGTTGGGCGCGCCATTGTCTTGACTTGCCTGCAGCTGTACGAGACAGCAATCTTGACAGGGATAGCAGCGCTGTCCCATTGCGTATTTCTTGCTTTTTTTTTTCCTTTGCTGGTTATACGAGTAGAATGATCAGGTCTCAGTGTCTTGCATGCCGCAAAGAGCACTTTTTTGTTGATTGTTCATCCTCCTTCATCTCGTCGTCGCTTGAGAGCCGGAGGGGCCTCTCTACTCCCCCATGGGCGTCACGAAAACATCCACACCAATTTTTTAATTTTTTTTCATGTACGGACTACAGAGTAGTACATGAATAGTACGTTCAAGGTGCATTGATAGCCAAGTCTCAAGCGCCCCGAAACCTTGCAGTAAATGCTGTGTGGAGATTGTCGTGCACCAATAATTGGCGAGCACAGTATTAGGTCGACAAGAACATTGACAGTACCAGAGATCTGTGTGACCACCTCTGCTTCCCAAATCTCATTTCGTGAGAAGCAGCTCACTGATTTTGATGGGGCCGGAATACGTGAACCTCGTACGGGCTACGGTGGAGGCCCGACTGAGAGAGACCGGGGCATCCATGTCCATGGTGTCAAGCCAATTTGTCCACCCAAAAAAAAAGCCTGCCAAAGATATATCCGTGCAATGGCCAATCTCTTTTCCTTTCCGCTTCACGATGACTGACGATGCCAACGGGATTCGCAAACAAGATTCTAAACTGGCCGCGATTTTTTTGTTCTTACTTTCTTTCCATTCTCTACCTGCTGGAATACGTGCATTTATCGGCTCGACGCGTAAGATCCCAATGCAAATTTTTTTTTTGTGGGTGGCGTCCACGACACATCGGACCATCATCTGTCCATGGCAGGTCAGTCGATGCGCGCGCGCGCAGGCCAGACGCACGGCTCGCGAGACGAAATTGCAAGTGCATGTGGTGTCTGCTTTGTGCTTGTGCTTGTGCCTGGTCACCCAACCCCTGTTCCTTCGTTCGTTCGCCGGGGAGGTTTTGGAATGCATCCCATCCATTCCCCCATCGTGGAGCGCGTCTCGCGCTGCAAGCCAGTTCTGCCACTGTAATCTGCACAATCTCGCCATTTTCTTGCTTTCCACTCGTCGTCAGGAACCCGGATTCTGCTCTCGTCTGTGATTGGACTGCTCCCCTGCGTCTCAGCCCCGTCGCTGTGTCGGCCCCGCCCTGAAGCGAAATTAGTTCTCTTGGCTCCGCGTGGGGAGCTTGTTGTTCCTAGGCCCGTACACTACAGAGCAGATAGGTTACGGTAGCCACGCACGTACATGCTGTTGTAATCCAGCACGACTGAACAGATTGCCCGTACCCTTTCGGGCAAGGGAAAAAAAAAAAGGTCAAAGAAGAAATTTATGCACTCTGAGCCGTTGCCAGCCTATTGCTGTTTTCCTTTTTCCATCGAGGTCTTGGTGGTATGTGAATGCGTGGCCAGTGGCCATTGTTGTTTGACGGCGTGTTTCCCCATCCATCCACACAGCTTTTCCGTCTTGCTTGGATCCCCTGATTGTCATGTCATGAACGTCTCCGTCCGCTCGGGTTCTATGTGCGCGTCTCCTATGACTCGGCCGTGAGCAACGCCAGACAGGCATCCAGATACAGTCGGGTGTATTCATCTTACTCTTTTCTTCGTCCATATTCACTTGTTCAGCCCTCGTCACGCCGGCGGGCCAGCCGACCTCCAACAATAACGACGTGAAAATCCGAAGCAAACGATCCAACAAATCTCGACGAGCGCACAGCTCCCGTGGCCTAGCCGTCCGGGCTAGCCACCCGAAGTCTCTCTTGCCCGCAAGCTGCTCAGGATTGTTCCCAGCTTCGCATCACCACCTGCCACGATGACGGCGTTGAACAATATTGTCAAATCCTAGAATTATCATTGTCCTGAGCGGATGTCTGCCAAGAGACCCCTCACGGCTATCAGCTACAGGCATCAAGGGCCACTGCACCGCCTGCCCTCACACTCTTTGCCTCAATGACCGGTCGACATCGCGGGCCTTCACTCCTTCAGGCCCGGGAACCATGTCCACATACACATACACATTCGTTTCTTCATCGATTTCGGCGGAGCCTTCACCGCCCCCGCTCGCTCGCAACACGCCAGTATGACAACGACGACGACGCAAATCACTGCAGCGTTGACAAGCCGCCAGTGTCGGATGGCGACCTCAAGTCCTCGGATGACTTGGTCCAACACGACCCCGCCGAGTATGCCCAAGACGCAAATGTCGATGCTCCGGCCACCGATGACGAGGACAAGACGCCGATGGGGGCCAACAGTCTCGAATCCTCGGATGAGCATGACTTGTTTCACCACGACCCCAACACGTATGCCCGGGAGGCAAACGTCAACCCTGCGGCCAAAAGTGTCGAAGGGTACCTCACCCGCACCATCCAGACCATATCGCTGGTCCATTACGTCGACTCAGCGGGCTCGGTGTATGACATCAAAACAATCTACGCCACGCCCAACATCATCACGGTTGATCCGAGTTCTGGTGAAGCCATAGCCACAGCAACCACAACGCGACCAAGCCCATTCTCGCCGGGCATATCGCCTGCCGGGAGCAATGCTGAGCATGAGGCCTTGGCCATCCCAACACCGCCCAGAATCACTCCCAAACCATCACCACCGGCTGCATATGCCCCATTAGGCATAGCTGAAGCTCGAAACGCAACACTCAGTAGGCTATAACTCGTCTCAGCTTCATTTCCCGAGTTCTTGATTGTCGCTGACTGGCTTTGAATCAGGTTCGCTCCAGGGCAACTCGTCGTTCCTCAGCCCTCCACACGCCGGCAAGTCTTCCGTCTACAGACCATTTGCACAGCCTGGCACTTCCATTCAGCCAACCTCTTCGGAGGAAAATGAAGCGTCAGAGTCTCAACCCTACAGCACAACCAAGACCACCACGTCGCGATCGGCGTACTCGGGATACTCGACTTACACGACAACAACCCCCCCAGATGTCTGGACCACAACCGATGCGCCTGGCGAATTGCCCACATCGAACCCGCCCAGCAGCGAAGGAGGCGCTGACGAGGGCCATGGCGGCGGCATCAATCTCTCGCCGCAACAAAAGCAAGTCATTGGCGGCGTCGTTGGCTCCGTCGTAGGGGTAGCATTCATCGGTGTGCTACTGATATTATATCTGCGATACAAGAGGCGAAAGGGTCATGCCACTTTGCTGGATTCCCATTCACCGCCAACAGCAGCTCGGTCCTTGGGTGGTGATCAGTCAGAAGGCGGCTCAACGGCCGGTGTTGTGGCCGATAGGTCAGCGGCTCCTGGACCTATCGCTGCGGCATTCGCAAGCTTGACCGGAAAGAAGCCCGCTTCCGTCCCCCCGTCCGAACCGACAGAGGGTGGCGAGCGCAAGTTCTATCGTGTTTCAGGCAGGAAACTGCCATCGGTCTTGGTCAGCGGGGGAGACGGATACGCCGACCCGAGAGAAAGTGTCGTCAGTGGCAACTCTGACTACTATCGAGGCTCACAGGCCTTTGAACCAGACTCCGAGGGGACAAGGCAGTTGACTCTGGGATCCCCCATGCGTCCTGTAAGCGGCGTACCGATCATGCGCTCAGGGCCTGCGAGACTGCCCGTTACCCGAAACCCTTTTGACGAATCCGAACCTCCAGCAAGGCCGACGACTTCATCGTCTCAAAGGCCGGGAGCCCAAGAGAGGCCCGGGGCTTCCGGGTCCAGATTTCAGGAGAGAGTGTGAAGCAACAGGGGCGCATCCCTTCTCTTCCCTTCTCTCTCCCTACCCTCTTTTTAAATCCTTTTCCCTTTTCTTCTTTCTTCCGAGGGCTTGATAATACCAAGTTGCCTCTTTTACATATATCTTGCCGCTCTGCATAAAGCACATTTCAGAGTCAAAGAAAATCTCGCGACCTTTGTCCTCTTTTTTTTTTTCGTGCTTTTTTTTTCTCCGAAATGTACATAAGTCACAGCATCTCATGGTAAGATGCTTCTGTGTATCTAGCCCCCGCCAAGTGCTGGAAGGAATGGGGCAACCGAAATGGGGCGTACGTCCACAACATCAGCAATGCTGTCTCTGCGAGCTCTCGGTCGTTGCGGAATCACTACGAGGATGAGGATTGATTTTATCTGCAGGGCCGGTATTGATAGGTGCAGAGCATTGCGGTCAAATATACTGCAATGGAAATTGAAACGGTGGCGATCCGTATTTGGTTCATATCTCTGCGTTCAAAATTGAGAAATGAGTGACGAGGTGGCATTGAGCAGATGCAGAAATGCGATTTTGAGAACCAGGCCAGGGACCGTCTTATCTTGTCGCAAGGACTGTCGAGTATCGCGACGCACAAGCTTTTGTCTGAGACGAGGACTGAAACGGAGACGCGGGACGGGCGATGCAATGGAAGGGAAAAAATTGCCACTTACATGTTTTGTGTCCGCCAAACTGTAGAGAGCAGTGCACATTGTTCTGCGGATATGTAGCCCGTGATCCGGACATCACTTGGATCCACAAAATACCCGATGCGGCGATCACAGAGAGGAAATGTCCCATGGGTACCGAGCTGGCTGCCTGGTGCCTTGTACATACAAGGTATGTATGTACAGTACGCTGCGGTTTGATAGTCGTGAGTTTCGCACATATCTGAGAATGGGGGAGGCGCAGAGCATGTGGGAAATATGAAGGAAGGCACAGAGAGCCCATTGATGTCAGACGGAAACCCCTGACCTCTGAACGTCGCTACCAGACGAAGACGAAGACGAAGACGAAGACGACGACGCCCGACCAAGGGGCGGGGGCTAGAGGAAGCCGAAGGCGCGCCAGACACAAAAAAAAAGCAAGATCTTTGTCGAGCAATTACGGGGTGCTACGTACATGACTGGGCATCATGGCGAAGGCCAAGCCAAGCGGGATCTGCAGAGGACTGCCCGCCCATGCCGTCAGAGCAGCCATCCGCAGGCTCCGATTCGGATCCGCGGGGCGCTCGTCATTGTACGTCTGTACCTACAGTGCTTTGCTGTCGGCCTCCTGGACACCTGATTGGCTGCGCCTCGGCTTCGCCTCACTCGCTTCCTCGCCGTCGGTATTTCCGCAGCTTTTCGTAGGTAGTTTGGGAGGGGGACTCGGCAGGTATCGCGTCTCAGTATGTACATACATTGCTACCAGAAGAGCACATGGACTGCATAGTACCTACTAGGTAGGTAGGTGGGTATTACAAACCAAGGCAGAGCTCTAAAATCTGAGGGATCCGCCTTCCGGACCCCCCCACCAACCAACCAACCAACCAACCGATCGACTGACCACTTCCATACATCCGTCATTCTGCCCCAAGCCCGTCATCACTACCCGGACATACATACATACATACATACATACATACATACATCACCTCTTTTTTTCTTTTTCTTCCTTTCTTTCTACTGCTACAATTCTCTTGTGTGCGTGCGTGTGAGCTTGTGTGAGCTTGTATGAGCTTGTGTGTGCATTTGTGCTTTTCGCTCTTTGCATCGCACTCGGTGGATGCGTTTTTTCATCTTTCATCTTTTTCATTATCCCTGGTTTTGTTCTTAATACGACACTGAATTCGGAATCGAAACCCAAGATTCCATGACGTGCCTCCCAATATCAGTCCACTGCCGAATGCGCTAGCTTCAATGTTTCTTTGCCTTGGCCTCGTCTGAGCCTCGACGACAATTCCAAGCAAATACCAAACACGTCTGTCGATTACGTCGGAGCTGCCGTGTGTCTGCTCAAGGATGCGCCATGGATCACATGAGCTTTCATATTCCTGACATGGCGCCGCCGCCGCTGATGAACCAGCCGCCGCAGGTCTTTGGTGGATTCGGCGCCGATGGCCTTCCCAGCGTCCCCCAAATGCCGCCGGATCTCGTCACGCACATGTTTACGGACGCTCATCTTCTGATGGACGACGATACGAACGAGGCGAAGAGACGGAGGATAGCCAGGGTGAGTGGGGGGGGAAATGACGATGTTTGACCGGCTGTCTGTCCCCTGTGTCGTCGCTTTTGCTTTGTTGCTGATGCTCAAGTCTCGTCGTCAAGGCCTGTGACATGTGCCGCAAGAAGAAGATCAAGTGCGACGGCAAGCTCCCTGCTTGCACGCACTGTACAAATTACAAGACCGAATGCATCTTCACCCAGGTTGAGAAGAAACGGAGTGCGCCCAAAGGGTAATGCCATCTGCCTCCTCCTGCTGCATCATCATGGGCGTTGTCGGCTAACGCTGGATCAGGGCAAAGTACATTGAAGGCTTGGAAAACAGACTTGGCCGCATGGAACACTTGCTGCGACTGTCAGGTCAGATGATTTTCCATCCCCAATCCCCAATCTATTGCTGCGCTGCGTATCATGACTGTATATAAAAACAAAGCCCACACGAGCAAAGTCGCGGCGCAAGTGCTGACATTGCCATGGACTTGACGTTCGTCTAGGCTTACTGAGCGAGGACGACAACGGCACCGATTTGGGTGCCCTCGAAAAGAAGCTGGCAGAAAGGTCTCGCCAAGCATCATTTGTTGCAACGAGCCCCCAAACCCCGTCACAGGCCGCGTTGAAGAGAGAAGGCAACCATTCGACACCGCAGAGCGTACTCGCCTCTCCCGACCCCGTCAAAGATAAAGATAAAGATGGGACGGGGATTGAAAAGCGCAGCAAATCGGCAAGCATAGCCGACGACAAGAGCGACCAGGACGAAGAGGAAGTAGCCGCTCTGTCTGAGATGATGTGCTCGCTCGTGACGAACCAGTCCGGAGAGACTCGATACATAGGATCCTCGTCGGGCTTCTCCATCTTCTCGCCCAAAGGAATCCAGTGGGTCAACTCGCGCACAGGAGACGACTCGTTTGCCACCATGATATCCGACGTGTCCGTCGAGGATCACAAGTGGACTAACTGGAAGCCCGAGGTGTTTGGTGATTTGTTTCAGCGCAGGATCTTCCGGCCGCTGCCGCCCATGAACGAGGCTCTGTCCCTCCTCCAGGACTACTTTGAGAACTTCAACTGCATGTTCCCGCTCTTCCACCAGCCGACCTTCATGCACTTGACACACCGGCAGTACTCACCGAATCCCTACGAGGGTTCTGGCTGGTGGGCCAGTCTCAACTGCGCCCTGGCCATCGCGCACAGATTGCGCGTCATGAGCAACCTGGTGCCGCAGGAAGATGACGAGAAGGCCTGGGCGTATCTGAAGAATGCAATGGCCGTCTTTCCGGAACTGACGATGCGCAACACGGATCTGCTGAGCGTCCAGGCGCTGCTGGGCATGGCCCTCTTCATGCAGGGGACGCCGAATCCCCAGCCAACCTCTCTCCTGGTCGCCGCCGCCGTCCGCCTGTCGCACAGCATCGGCCTTCACAGGCGCGGGACCGGCTTCGACCTGAACCCCATTGAGATCGAGCAGCGCAAACGGGTCTTCTGGATCGCCTACATACTCGACAAGGACCTGTGTCTGCGGTCGGGGAGGCCGGCCGCGCAAGACGACGACGACATGAATGTCGAGCTGCCCGACGCCGACCCGGCCGACAACATTGGAAACATTCCCCTCGCCGACGGCAAGGGAAAGATGAACCTCTTCCGTGTCATGTGTGAGTTCACCGTCATTGAGAGCAACGTCTACAAGCGGCTGTACTCGACCAAGGCGACCAAACAGTCGGACGGAGAGCTGCTCAACACGATTGGCGAGCTCGACCAGGAACTGGAAGAGTGGAAAGACAGGATCCCCGTCGACTTTCGGCCCGAGCACGAGATCAAGGCCTCACACACGCCCCTCATACTTCACATTGTCATGCTGCACTTTAACTATTACAACTGTCTGACCACCATTCATCGCATGTCGATACACCACGGCTTCTGGACGAGCAGGTTGTCCAATTACGCGATCCAAGGCCTGAACTCGAGACCCCTCAACCCGCGCATCTTTTCCTCGGCCCAGCTCTGCACGGCAGCCGCCCGCGCCTCCATCTCGCTCCTCAAATATGTACCGCAGGGCGACTTTTCCTGCGTCTGGTGAGTTTGACTCTCTCTGCGTGGCCTGGTCATCTTATCTTGATGTTATCCTTGCTCTCAAAGAGAAAGAGGGAGGCAGTGAAACTGACCACAGACGTTTGTCATGACTCCCAGGCTCATCTTGTACTTCCCCGTATCAGCACTCATGGCTCTCTTCAGCAACATCCTCCAAAACCCGATGGATCCACGCGCAAAATCTGACACGCGGCTCATGGACCTCGTAGTCACCTTCTTGTCCATGCTGGGCCAGGAAGCCGAGCAAGGCGGCGTCCACCGCATGCTGGGCATATGCGCCGAGTTTGTCCGCATAGCCAAAGTGGTGATTGAGAGGGCGGCGACGGAGCAGTCGTCTCGCCGCAAGCGCAAAGGCGTCGCTTCAGGGTCCAAGGCGGTCGTGTCACTTAGCGAACACCCACCAACAGTAACAACATCATCATCAACATCACCGCTTGAAATACGAAGGCCGTCCGCAGCCACCCCCCGCAACCTGGCCACCATGTCGTCGTCGTCGGCGGCGCCTCAAGAGGCACCCGATGCCATTGTCCACTCGTCGCCGGGCTCCACGTCTGACAGGGCCGGGTCGTTTGCCTCCATGGCGTCCATTGCTATCAACGGCCACTCTCCGTCCGCCACCGCCTCAGCATGGCAACAAGACTTTTCGCCTCCGCAAAATGGTGAATTCGACTCTTACGACAACATGAACGCCTTTGGCACCATTGGAACATCGCCGCCTCCTATGCGATTCCCGAGTCGGCCCTTCACTCAGCCCTTGCTCCCGCAAGACTTGTTTGGTCTTCCTGCCACCTTTGATTGGAGCTGGACGGAAATGACTGGCGGCGCATATCCAACTGTCGAGAACGGCATGTTTGGCGTCGACGGGCCAAGCATGGACGAACATCAGTAAAACTGCACGCAGTCGCTAATCTCTTTTCTCCTCTTTTGAATCTTGTCATTCCCTAAGCCTAATTCTTGTTCTGCTGCGTCATTCAAGTCACACTGCCCACCAACCCAACTGTAAAAAAAATGGACAGAGCAAATACAAAAAGCAAGCAAGGGCCGGTGGAACGAGATTGGTGTCATGAAAACGTGCAAACGCAGCGGATTTTGTAAAAACGCAAAGCCTCCAGGAGCTTTTTTTTTTTTTCAATTTCGTACTTCTCTGATTTTGTTTTCCCCGTCATTTACCATACATAATTCAGGAACCTATCCAGACGAATCCTAGGTACCGACTCACCTGCCACTTCACACTTGATCACAAAAAACACGATTACCATTCATTCTCATCTTACCCGGGTCAGAACCTATTGCATTTCCCATGCTCTATCAACAAGATACACTACACGTCTGGTCTGAGCTGAGACGGCAATTTGGCACTAAGGCTTCAAATGTATTCTGGGGAGGGGTTCTTGCCAAGTTTCCAGTCGGCGGATGTTGGCACCTGATTATGCGGAAACGGCTTGGATCTTGTACTACTAGTAACACTTTGTATCTTGTGTAAACATAGCAGGATTATCGAAAACATGGGTCTTCTCTTCACCATCTCTTCTCAAGCTAGTCGTGGGAAAATGAACATTTTCTCGAATACGCTGAAGCCAGCAACCTATTTTGTATCTGCTGGCGTTTCAATTTGACAAAGAGACGTCACTTGCTTCCCCAGACCACAAATTGCTGAAGCAAAAAAGCCGGGGAAAAAGAAAGAAAGAAAGTAAGAAGAGGAGGAGGAGAGGGGAAAAAAAAGGGAAAAGGAAACAAAAAAAAGTCACGACATATGTTTGCTATTTGACCCCCAAACACCGTGCTTGAAAAAAAAAAAAAACATCAACAAGTGTTCATTAATAAGTCAGATTTTTCTTTATGTGCGTTTTGGAAGGGGAAATGAGGAGCAGGGTGAAGAAGACGTCAGCTCCATGATCCGTGAACTGAAACATCACGCCCCAACCATTCCAGGGCCATAACTTTGTCGCCGAAGGATGAGGTCTGGCGAATTCTGAATTGCGACTCGGTTAGTGCCGACATGGTACATGGTGTCGTTGCGAAGCTCGCAACGGCGTGACAAAACCCAACGTACCTTCTTTCGTCGCTTCTGACCTCCTTCCCCTTCACCTGACGAATACCCAGTATCCATGCCACCGTCGTCATCGGGAAAGCCTTCACCGTAGCCCTCAAAACTGCTGTCACCGTACGAACGCTTCTTGCCGTTCCTCCGTGGTCGGTTCGGGTCATGGCCAGGCGGGACCTGGGGCTTTGTCGGCCGGGCTGTGGCGTTGGGATTCGAGGCTGACGGTGTGTTTGGCGCCGATGGTCTCGCCGGTATTGACTTGGAGGCAGCGGCATGAGACGGGGCCAGATCTCCCAATACTGACGTATCCCAAACGGCTTTCGGGACGGCACCTTTTGACATGGTCATGGCGCGATCGAGATTGGCAAGCATCACCTTTGACGAACCACCGGACATCTCGCGGCCCTTGACTTGATGAACATTCCACTCGAGATCGGGAACCTGGATCATGGCCAAAAACTCCGAGGGTGCATCCTCCTTCTTCTTCTGCACGTCAAAATGACCAGCCACCCCCAGACGCTTGATGTGGCCCTTGTACGTCTTGCGCAGGGCATTTTTCTCTCCGTTGGGCTTCTCACGAGCAACTTCAGCGGCGAGATCGGCCAGATCAAACATGTCGTACAGATCTTCCGTCACTCGAGGCAGCGGTTCGGGATGCCCTACATGTAACGGCTAGTGTTAACAAAGTGTCACGTCACTGAGCAGATTTAATGGCTGGCTGGCTGGCTCTGCGCACAGCGGCCATCCCAACTCAGAATCCGCTCAGATGGATCGAGACTTGGCGTCGAGAGCAAGGCAGCGCAGGGAGCCTTACGAGTATGGCAAAGCAGGTATTTCTCGCCCACGTCCAAGTGTAGGTCTTCGATACTCAGCTTGCGGTCCTCGAGGTGCACCTTTTTCTGCTCGCGATCGCCGGTATCTTCCAGTGAGCGCTTTCTCTTGTGAGGAGTCTCGTCGGGCATGGCAGAGTCCAATTGTGAACTACTTCCGTTCACGCTGTGTGCCGGTGTGGGGAGGGCGACGGTGCCTGTGCCGGCTGGCGGGACAGAAGAGGATGTGGCCGCCGTCTGGTCAGACGACATTTTTGGCGAGAATTGGGAGGGGCTTTGAGGCGTCCGAGGATGGAAAGACATGATGATTGTCTCGTCGAAGGCCAGAGGGCGATGGAGGGCGATGGAGGGCGAAGCGATCCGCGGACGGCCGCCGAGGGAGGCCTCACTGGGCAGCGCTTCGCTATGTTTCCTCAAATGAACGTCATGCACCGACGTTTTCTTTTCGTCTTTTCTTCCTTTGTTTTTTTTTTTTTTTTTTTGGGAAGGGGGGATGGGGGGGGGGGGGGCTCGGGGTTTTTTTTTT
>JMQE01001201.1:0-83369 GCA_000731825.1 Hypocrella siamensis
TCTCTCTCTCTCTCTCTCTCTCTCTCTCTCTCTCTCTCTCTCTCTCTCTCTCTCTCTCTCTCTCTTTAACCAAATCCTTTGCGTGACGCGTCGCTGTGTGCTTCTTTGTTTGCCGCATGCCGTTGAATCAAAATTGCTCACACACATGTGGCCACAGACGAAGAATTGACGTACGATTACAAATTCGAGCGCGAAATCGGCAGCCTCGACCGCATCCCGTGTCTTTGCGGCACAGCAGCTTGCAAGGGCTTCTTGAACTGAGCCTCCTTCCCTACCCATTCATAATCGCCTTGGCGATTTTGTCTACAGGAATCTAATTACTCCTCTTGCTCCCTTAATCAATCCCAGTTCGAAAAAGAAAAATGAAGTAAGCAATCAACTTGGCTACAGAGGCGCCGAGGCTATCAGGTCGGCAACAATTTCCCCCTTAACCCCCGGAATGGGGAAGGGGAAAAGAGGGATTCATCTTTTTTTTTTAAGCTGCCCTTAGATCCCAATGAGGCTGATGGCGTTTGGGTGGGCATTGTCAACGGAAACAAGAGGGTTTTTTATCTTGCATTCTCGCGCATGACTTTTTTTTTTTTGGGAGGGAGGACTATAACGGTTCCGAGAATTCCTCGTCTTTTTTTTTTTTCCTTCCATTCTCCTGCTGTACCTGTTTTATTCATGCGCGTACCAAGCTGAGGATTCGGAAAAGGGGAGGAAAAAGTCAATGTGTTTTTTTTTTCAATCTCTTGATTTTGTTTTCTCTTTCTGGTTCTCAATTGTTCAACGGAGGCACTGGTCTTGCCTTTTTTTTTTTCTAATGAGAGCAGAGCCGCGAGGGCAAGCTCTGAACAAGGCGGCAACCAATCATGCATGTACTGTTCAATTTTCCTGTCAAGACTGCCGCTATCTGCCATCATCGTCATGTCGACGAGACCTCGCGACTTCTCCTGTACACAAAAGAGAGACATAAACGCCCGAAAAGAAGTAGACGCGATTTCGTAGACTCTGTGCTGTACCGAATGGTAATTGCAACAAATGGAATAGAAAGACCAAGTCTTGATTCAAGTTGGCACGTTGCCGCGAGTGCAGATCTCTCTGTGCCACCCTGTCCGTACGCCCCCCTGAACTGTGACGAGACATGGCCTTTTTGTGACACGCCCCTGCCTGGTTCAAGAAGGTGGTGGAAGTGGTTCTCTGTCGTCATTCCTTTTTTTTTGGAGCAAAGTCGTTCTTCTTGGCTCCCTCCCACTCCCCCCTGACTCAGAGCATACTTGACCCAACCATGGACGACAGATGCCGACATTCTTCTCAACGTCCTGTGTGCGGAAGAAATTAGGGAAGAAATGAAGAGAAAAAAGAAAAAAACAAAAAAAGAAAACAAAAAACCCCGTCAGAAAGAATTGCTGCCAAAACATGCTCGACTTCGAGTCGTAGCTCGCCCAGGAGTCTCAAGCCCATCCTCTGCTTGTCCGCTAATCTCTCGAACTGCGGGAAGAGCGAGACTCGTTTTCTCCCAAGGGCGCTCTTGGACCCAGCATCCAGTCCTGCATCGCCAACCAGTCGCTCCAGGTCGACTCGGCGTTTACGATTTCCTTTTCCGTCACTCCAATCAACGGTTTCAAGAAGGGGACGGCTTGGCCGTCTCCCATATCATAATGGGACTTGACCCTGAGCCACGTCTCGCTCTTGGCGGCAAACAGGTAATTCTTCCTCTCCGTCTCGTGTATCGGTCCAACTCCCTCGGGCCAGTCGTCTCCAAAGAAGCCGTGGAGCGTGGCTGGGTTGTCGAAGCCCGTCACCACCAGTCGTCTGACGTACGGCACTAGAGCCATGTGAGCGTCGGCCCTTCGGGCTGATGACACGCCGACGCCGGTAGGTGCCGATCCCGGGGTGGTGGCGGCGGCGGCAAACGTCTTCTCGAACGGTAGTTGGATATTGATTCGGGCAGCTACGGCTTGGACCGATTCCGAATGTTGAGCATGGTTGACAAAGTACGACTGGCAGGACAGATATTTCGGATACCACGAAATGATTCCGTACTCGCCCTCTTGTATCGGCTAGACGACGACAATGATTCACCTCTCGTCAGTCATATTGCATACTTCCTGTCGAAAGGAGGTTGAGATCAGGGCGAGAGGGCAAAGGCAAGGAGAAGGGCAAGGGAAGGGCGGAAGGAGTTATATGGGTTCTTACATGCTGAAGCTGTCTCGCCATTTTGATGGGCAAAGATGTGTGGCACTTGTTGTCAACACGAGAGTCTGGCTGTGCCTTTGCTGGTGTTTAGGGAGAGCTCCTGTTATCCGGAACGACGCGACGAAGGACGGATCAAATGGCGCCAGGTGCAAAAGGGGGACCGGGTCGCACTTGACTGTCGATGTTGGCAGTGGCTGATACCTTGCTGAAATATGGATGGGACGGACGCGTCTAGGTCTGGGTCCTTGCCGCCAGAGTCGATGGAAAAGCTGTCGTCGTTGCCTGCTGAACAAGTTGAGTACTAAGGTAGTCAGGATCAGGGCAGCCAACAAATCCATCAAAGGTAGGAGGCTGGAACTACGAGCATCTTTAATGCCTGCCTAAATGACGTTTTTGGTGTGACAGCCGAGTTTGCTCGGTATATCTAGATTCTACGGACTGTGCCGCACTCTGGGCCTCTGGCACCTATCAGACAGAGTCGAATAATCAACGACTTGAACGGGCAGTGGTGGGAGAGGCGAGATAGGCCCGCTGAGGAGCTGAACAGGGGGTGCTTTGCTGCGCAGGAGGCGAAGCAGCTTGATCGACTCCTCATCTGCGGCTGCAAGAGAAGGTGAGCACAAGAGATGGACTGACATTCAGCAGGCTAAGCGCGTGGAGGAGGAGCCCGACAGGACGGCGTATGGGAAAGGGCAGGGCCAGGCAGCACAGAAAGCAGCCTGCGTCCACCACACAGACACCAGAGACGTGGCCATCATCGTCGTCTCCCCATATCGTCAGAATGGGATGGCCAGAACCGGCCGACATGCGAAGGCCAAGGACGTAGAGCTCCCCAAAGATCAAATGAGTCAAGTCGGCCGTCGCCTCTGCTGTAACTTGTGACTGGTGACTGGAGCTTCCGGCGCAGATTCTGTACGTATACGGAGTACGCAGCATGTGTTTTTGAGTATTTCCCAACGAGTGGGACTCGTGGCCCGCAGAAACAGAAACTCTGCTCAATAATGTGAGACAATTGTCTGGCAACGAGGACCGGAGTTAGCGATGGTTGGACAAGCACGCATCACAAAGCAGGGTTGATCTGTGTATATTTGTGTGCAAGCAGCATGGGCGAGATCAGGTCGGCGTCAGGAGACGAGCCTGGTAGTTGTGACACCAGACATAAATTGATCGTGCCACATGCAGCCGCGGGAATGACCATGACTTGCATCTTCTCTGGCCATCTCTCCATCAAAAGTAATCGCCTGCGTGTTCATTGACTCACGGGATGGGGAAGCCAATGCTTGCGATCGTCAGGAGTCGTCCTCTCCTCTGCCGCTGCTCTCCGTGTGTGTCTGTATCATTTCATCTTTCCGGGAGACCTCTAGACCTCTAGACCTCTAGACCTCTAGACCTCTTGACCTCTTGCCGGCTTGTCATCTTGCCGATTTGCCGGCTTGACTTACCTCGTGAGAACCCAAGTCTTCAGTCTCGGGGCCACGCACGGCTATCTGAAAGAAAGAACTGCTGGTCAAGACGTCCATACCGGCTCCATAACCCCATTGAGAAACTCTCCCTAATCAGTATGGCTCGCCGGGAGCGACACCTCATGCGTCTCCAGTGAGTGCCGATTCGACATCTCGGCATCCTTGTTCTGCGGAAAGTTTCAGCCGTTGCCAGCTCCCCAAGATGCCGGAAAACTTGGGCTCAGAGGCCCGTGAAAGCCCGTGAAAGCCGATGCTGGTCAGGCTGGTCAGGCTGCTCAGGCCGCTGAGGCTGCCCACGCTGACCACGCTGACCACGCTGACCACGCTATGTATGCGCTGTCCTGTCGATCCGGGTAGAGAATGGACAAGGGGTCAACTGGGAGAGGATCGCCAGCCGCCAGAGGGTGACAGAGGGCTGATCTGAAAACCCTTGGCATGGGTTCTGCTCCTTGCATGCATGTCACAAAAGAGGCAGTGTACTCCGTGCTCCCGGCGGAGAGACATTGGGACGACGCCATGCGAAGCCGTGTTTTGCAAAACCCTTTCCGCAATATCCTCGTCTCCATTGACTGCGCAAGTATCGCCATGCACGGACTTGCACATGCCGTGCTAATATGAACCCTTTGCAATCCTGAGCCGCTCAAAGTACACAGGCATAATAAACAGAGAACATGACGTCAAAGTTCCAATGCCGGCAGTGTGCACAGTTTCTTTCCGCGCAGACGGACTTCTTGTTCGAAATATCCTTGGCCAATAGTGAGCCCTGAGTCCAAGTAATCTGATGAATCGAGTTCGTGTTGTGAGTGGATTGAAAAAAAAAGGAGAGATGGCACATTGGCTAGTCGATGTAGAGCGTCAAAACGTCGGGCACTCGGATCGGTAACTTTTTTTTTTTTCCGATGGCCCAGGCCAGGAAGGCCCTTGGATAATTTGACGTGTCTGCTTGACTTCGGCGAGCTGATTGATGCCTTGGCAGCGTCGTGGCTTGACATTGAAACACTTTGCAATGTGCCGCAGCCGAGGATCGGAAAGGTTGGGGAGGGCTGCGTCGCTCGCTCCTTCCTTCGCCCGACTTGGGACTTGACCATGTCGGCCTTTTGGTCAGGAAAGAGCTGCAGGCTGGTAAGCTAGGCTGCCCACCTAAAGGGATGAGCATTCATCAGCCAGGGAAAAGAAAAGGGCCTCAATTGTCAGGCATCACGCATCAGAACCTGTACCAAGAGGTAGGTGAACCACCCCGCGATCCTTTCCTCGAGCACTCCATGATGCTCACGAATGGGCACACGCACGGGCTGGGTAAATCGCCAAGTGGCTTTCTGCGGCCTTGCTGGATCGTCGTCCAAAACGAAGGCTGCCTGGTCCCATCCCACCTTTGGACTACGCCACTTATCGCTGACTCTGGATCTACATGGGTGTTTGTGACACATTACCAATCTTTCGGGCCTGTCAGTACCGTGCAAGCCAGCGACAATGCAGCTCATCGCATGAATCATGCTGTGAGACCAATCCTGGAGGGCAGAGGACTGAAACGAGACCTGCGACCATGCTACCGTCCTCGAATCAGCGTCGGCCTGCTGGTCCAGCTCTTCAGCTGGCCAGTGCAGCCACCCCTGTCGCCACTTCAAGACGGTGGCACTCATCACTGATCCGTGTCTTGGTCTCCTGGCTGCTTCTCTGGGGTACGACAGATCGCCTTCTTCCTTTGGTTGTGCCGCCTCCACAGCCCGCGAGCAGATGGTCCAGATCTTTCTGCACTGTCCCACGGTGGGATCGATGGGCTTCGACGCCATCTAGCCTTTCAGGGCTCCCCCTTCAACCTCGGTTGGCTCGGCAGCGGCCGAGTGGTCTCGACATTTGCTGGCAACTCCTGCACCTGACATCTAGAGCCATGACACTGCGATCTGGGGGACACATCGATGGTGAAACGTGGGGTTGAAGGTGGTTGCGGCGCCCACATGCCATTCCGTCAGGTTTGCTGTGAGGTGATCATGTGCGAGCAGGGAAGAGCATGGCATACATATACATATGTATATCATGCATGCTTCATGCTTCATGCTTCATGTCGAAGCATAGAAGCAAAGCGACGTTGGTCAGGGGATCTTAAGGCCCATTTATGTACGTAGAACCACGCAGGTCAAGGTGGAGAGATAGGAAGAAGGCGGTACAAGGTGGCTGACATTCACATGACATCATTTGATCGTCAGTACACAAAGCCAAGGTATTCGCTCGGAAGAATGATGCTCACCTGATTGTCTGCAATTTTTGCAATCAACCGCTCTTTTACGAGCACGTCTGCAACGAGCTCCGTGGGAGAAAAGGGTGTATAGGTGATAAGCAGTGTCGCATTCGGAGAATAGTCAGATTCCCGAAGTTCTCGCAAAAGTCAAATCATGAAGAGCGATAGCCAGTGTCTTTTTCTCATCCAATCATGCAGCCTTTTGAACTCCCTTGACCGCCGTCTGACCTACTCAACGAGTCTCGACTTTGGTCTGCGGTGGATCGGGAAGTGGTGGTCAGTTCAGGAAATGTGGCTGGGTGATTCTCCAGACTGACGCTTCCCACACCATTCCCGGAGCACATGGCGGGATTGCGAGTCTGGGTTATCCAGCAAAATACCTGGGTGTATCACCCACTCCTGCCGAGACGTCTTGATCCTCGTGTCTGACAGCACGCATATCATCGTTGCGAGTAATAATTTCGTTCATTATGAACAACATTCCTTTGATGTCGCTCCGAGCCTCAAAGTATCACGGTCTGCCGATACGCGCTCGGACGTCAAAGTCGAACAGCATCAAGGATTCCGTTGCGTCAGAAGCTCTTGCGGGGCAAAATCTGTACGAGCGACTTCAAATCGCGTCGAGCGTCGGGTGGTCAGCATGGGATGTCTCTGTCTCATCATCCTTTAGGTCTGTGGAGGTTGATACCAAGTCCCCATTTGTAGAGACATGAATGGCATCAATGTCAGGCGCGCGAGGTCGTTGATGTGCTTCGACGAGATGCTCAAACGTAGGATCCTCCGACTTCAGCTCCTCGTCCATGATGGTGACGAAGACGACGAAGAAGAGCCAACATTTTATCCCAGTCGATGACATGCCATGGGGGCGAGGAGTTTGTCATTCGGACAAATCATATCGGCGTATCGCAGACTTGAGACGCGCAAAAGTTGCCTTGCTGGACCTTCGGAGCGATTCAACTCAGCGTCACGACATTTCCAGCTGGCGGCAAGAGGCACATCTTGTTGCTGGGTTGCGGGATCCGCCTTGTCACATCACGGCTCAGCGTTGGATCGGGCGGAGAATCAGGTAAGGTACGCTTCGATGCACAATGGAACATTTTGCCGGCGGCCCCTTTACGTATCCGTTTGTGCCGTTGCTGTTGCTTAGCATCCGCTGCTCACGCTGTCGCTAGGCATTGAATGCCGCGCTGTTGTAACTTGTCAGCAAAGCTGCATGCAGGCAGCCGTGGCCATATGAGAAGTCGTTGGTCCGGGGAGAGGTACGGCAGGGCAAATACTCGGACGATGTTTCTGCTGGCAGCAGCTGC
This sequence comes from Hypocrella siamensis, assembly GCA_000731825.1. Lineage (NCBI taxonomy): Eukaryota > Fungi > Ascomycota > Sordariomycetes > Hypocreales > Clavicipitaceae > Hypocrella > Hypocrella siamensis. Next base: position 7,188 of record JMQE01001201.1, read on the forward strand.
CCTTGATTTGAGTACCGCGAGACAGATCCTCCCTTCAAATGTGGAGTTGGGATGAATGAAAAGTATCAAAAGCAGTGAGTGACCAGTCCAGTGTTCACCGCGCCTTGCTTCGTCCTGGTGATTGAGCCAAAGTCTGCGTCCTCCGATACATTTCTACCTTTCTCTTTCCTTCTTTCCTTATCCTTTTCACTTCCCTTTTCCTTTTTCCCTCTTCTTCTTTTTTTTTTTTTGGCACACGTCGTCGCAATTGCTCGAAGGTCTGCCTCGCCGGAAATGCGGGAGTTGATTGTATTCCCCGTCCCCGTCATACAGAGTCAGTCACTGGTGGAGATGTCGGGCCATCTTCCTGTTGGCTAGGAGACTCAGCAATGTGCCGTCATATGCGGTTGATCCTCCGGACCTCCTGGTTCGAAGAAAGCCGCCTCAGTCATTCTTGTCCCCCTTTCCCCCTTCCGGAGAATCTGAAGCTCGAATGTGCCACCAAATCAGATTAAAGCCAAGAATGCACCATCGGGATTAGATGTTTGTGGGCAGGGAGAAGATGCACACGCTGTGTTTCCAAGCGTAAACATGTAACAGTCGATCACGAGCGCCCGGAACGGTGATACACCGGGTTTGAGCAAACAAGCGTAGCCGTGCAAGATGACTCGTCATGCGTCAGAGCAAACGATGTGTTTCTAGTGATTCCGTCTTCGTCTGCCTGTCCGGATTCAGTGTTGGATTTTCTGCCCAAGACATGATATAATCGAGATGTTCGGGATCCGCATCCATCTCACCAGAACTTGTGCGGAACAACGCCCAGATCTTGCTCTCAAGTACCAGGCCCCTCAAGGTGGCAACGGCAGGGCTTTTCATTGAACGAGACTTTCAAGACGGAAGACGCTGGGGGCAAAACATCCTTCGCAACATTTCTTTCGCCATGGCTTCTGCAGAGTCTGGGGAGCAGACGGCACTTGTGGCCGAAACGTGCGGTTGGGTGGAAGGAAATCCAGGTGAGAGGCCAGACCTCTGTGCAAACGGAGCATGCTCCTGACGTGCGAGAGCCACATGCAGAGCATCCACTCGCCTGTCAGTCGGGTCAAAGATGTGCAAAGGACGCTGTGAACCAGCTGGTGGGATGTTGTTGGAGCCCGACCAGCGGAACATGTACCCTTTCGACAACATGTATAGACAGGTTGTCGGCAGCCGATGCCGAGACTGGTTCAGCCATGACATGGTAAGGGAACCAAGCTCATGCGAAGAAAGAAGTAAAGGCCTGGGTTTCTTCGAATCGGTCTGTCTTGTGGTCACTGACATGGACGGCATCCTTAGCGCTGCATCGGCAGCCCCTTTTTGCAAGACGAATGTTTTCAAAGGCGACCCGGATTTGGACGGATACTCGCTGTTCATTTGCGACTCGGATGCACGTACCGAGACTCTATATCGCTACACGACTCTGGCGTCCCAGAGCGAACAAGCCTCGACCTTGGGCCCCATAACATCATCATCTTCCTTCGAAAGATCCTCGCATCCCGAGGCGACACCGACAGCGTCAAGTGGCCCATCAGGCAGCGGCACAATGGCAACATCACTGCAGCCATCTTATCCTACCAGGACCGGAAAGTCGCCACTCACATCCCCATCGTCGATGACGAGCGGCCAAAGCATACTGACGAGGTCGACAAGTGAATTGCAAGGATCTGCTCCTGTCGCTTCTGCTTCGCCCGCGTCCATAATTGGAGTCGTCTTGGGTGCCGTCGGTATGCAGATCTTGTCGCCGACAGTGCACTAGTCGTCTTTTGCGCTTGGTTTCGTCAGACAGGCGATACGGACACGAAGTGGCTAACCCATGCTCCTCTAGCTGCCTCGTCCATCGTGGCCGCAGGTTTTTACGTCGTGTATCGGTTGATAAAGGCGCGAAGAAGCAGGATGAAGATTCGTTCGTCGCATCAGAGACACTCAACTCGACGTGTCCATCAACCCCCAGAAGATCGTAGGCAGTCGATCGAACTGACGGACAGACCGGGACGTTGACCTTTTGCAGAGCAGGTCTGCTGGAATCCTGCATCTCGTTCTCGGCAGCTGAGCTGAGAGGGACGAGCAGATTTTGGCGGCGCTTTTCAAGTCGTTCTGGCCGTGAGCCAGGAAAGCGTGGCGATGGAAAATTGTCGGCAGCAATCCGTCAAGCCGCCTGGGTTTATTGTTTGTAAAAGTTACTTTGGCACCACGAGGACCCGCGGATTTTTATCCGTTATCCCTGTTCTGGCTGGAGACTGAAGAGCCATGACTCTCAACAGCTATCCTTATCCGTGACGAAGCGTCGTGGTCTCTACAAGACAAGTCTTTTGATGATGTACGAACCAGCTTGGTCAGCTTTCTAATGCCTTGCCAATCAACAGGGTAGCCCTGTCACTGAGTCTCATGCCCAAAGCCAACTGTCTTCCCCGTTCCGTCATCTTGGCCAAAGTCTTTCTCAAGATACTGACCATCTTGTCCTCGTCTACATGTTCCTTGGCGTCAAAGCCATCGAATTGATCATCCAGAAATACGAGGCAGGCCACGTCTTCGAGGATCTGGGTCTCCTCATCCGAAGAGAGCGCCTCCTTACGGATGAGGGCAGCGATGCGATTTCTTTCGTCCTCTGACAAAGCTGGCTGGATAGTCGGAGAGCCGAGGAGCTCGAACACCTGTGCTGCAGCTTCGGATTTTTGTTTGGCTCGCCAGGTCAGATAGCCTGGTCGAGTCATGGGGAAGCTGGATCGCGGAAGTTCCCACCTGCTTTGTGTGATTAGTTTGTAGTTTGCTTGAAAAAATAAAGGAATATTATTTTTTCTTCCTTTGCCTGACCTTCATGTGACTCCTTCACAAACCTAATAAATCTGACACGTACCGTCGAAAGTGTTGTGCCCTGCAGGCCAATTGCAGCGTGGGAGAGGCATTTGAGCTTCGGGTTCGCAGCCACTTGGTCATTTTTTGCGCATAATGCAGCTCGTATGGTACGGAATGCGGTCCCCCTGGGCCCGTTGTCTTATTTGGATCTTGTGTGTGAGCTTGATCAATGAGTCGCACCGCCTCCATGTAGGCTGGCGACAGCGACGGGTCCATGATGATGGTTGCCTCTTGCTAACCCGAATCAGAGATGCTGATGGCTCTGAATTGATGGCATCTACATTTCCTTCGATCGCTGAACCTCGGTCTGATAACAAATTCCCTTTGGACTTTGGTACGCTTATCGTAGGTGTTGTAATGCAGATGAGTAAGCTTGTTGCCTGGCTTTTCATTGGTGCAAAAAATGGCGTATCCCTAAATGAGAAAGTCTGTCTGTCAGTGCATACGACACAGGTAGATAAGCAATAATCTACTCCAATGACGCTGAATTGGTCGCAGACGATATTTGCGCTCGATCGGTATCAGAATTCGAATGCTAGTAGTCGTCGTATCGACTTGATTGCAGCTTACAGCCCGTCGAGAAACAGGCAAAGCTGCTCGAGTTCATGGCCGTCATGTCTCTTCTCAATTGGCTTTGATGGGCAGACTCTTCTCATTGTCTTTGTTGGCCTAAGATCCGTGTCTCGCTGGTGAAACCTGCAATATTATGGCGTCGCTTTCTGCAGTCAGATGGTGAGCAGGCCGCTCGTCTCGCAGCATTTGATATTCGTCATTTTGCCGAAAACAGTTGTCGACACATGTCGTCGTCCCCTTGTTTACGAAAGTCGCCCACCTTTTCTAGCTTGCTCCAGAATGTGTCGTTGATGTGGTTCCGGTAGATTGAGTCGCGTGTGTATGAGCAGTACGTGTAGAAAAACGCTGAAGAGTAAATATGGTGCTGCAGCACGTTCGCATTCACATACGAGTCCCCCGCCTGTAAGTAAGCCTGGCCTTACTCTGTTCGCAAACACTCACTACGGACTACGGAGCAATTGGAATTGCGTCACCAGAATTCATCATCCAGAAAGAGAAGAGAAAGGGCGATGAATCAGAAGGTGCTCGATCCTATTATTCTGCTTTGAAATATCCGACTTGCTTCTATGGGATACAAGAGCGTACAGCGTTAGATTGGTGAAATTCAATGTTTCAAGCTCCGGAGGCCGCCTATCGAACACTTTCGTCTCTCAACACTGCTCAGGGACAGCGCAAGCGCGTACGTCCAAGCAGAAAACAAAAGAAGAAGGGGAAAAAAGGGAGGGGAGGAGGGCCCTTTCAAATTGCAGCTTCCCTAAACACCTTAGACGCCCATCGCGGTTGCCTAAAGCTCCTGCAAGGACCGGGAGAAGTGCGTCCCCATCTCACCTGCATTGTGAAGCAAATTCATTTGAATTATTGTCTCTGCTTCTGTCAACTTTTACTCTTTATTTGTTCCCGTTCCACGTCACGGCAAGTATGGGGTTTATGCCATGGCGATTTGCTTTTGAAGCAGAGCAGAGAATCGACCACGACCTAGACAGACAGAACCTAGGAAATTTTGAAGGTTTGGGGTCGAAATGACTTGTTGTCCTCTTTTAAATTAAATGTGCGGGCTTTGGATGCCAGGACCAACAACAATGGCCAATGAGTGGTTCGCGCCAAAACTGAAGTGCTCTCTCCCCCCAGCAAATTTCAAGACCCTTTGATTTAAAGATTGTTGATTCACTACACTTCTTACTCAGATTCCGCATCGCTGAGACGGGCAAAGGCCTGCTTGGCTATACTCGGCGCTCATGCAAACTCAACTCCATCCGAATCAATGATTCACAGCATCAATCGGGCACTCCAAACTGTCATTTGGGTCAGAGGGCATGCAACATTGCGCTGGAATCGTACCGTTTGCAATCCCCGTCGCATGCATTGATATTGATCCTTTCCGCTCAGCTGGCCCGCAGAGCCGCGTGGCCTCGACAGCTGGCATGCCTGATTTACAGCAACTGCTCACTCGGCTGCGAGCTGAGAAAATTGGACATATTCACCACCACCTGCTCTGTTTGCTTCGTCGTTTTTCATAGCTTGCCTGTCACTTGACTTTTTCTTCTTTAAATACTCTACCCTTGCTCTTATTTTGGACTTTATTTTTCTTCCTTCCTAGCTTCCCTGGTTCCTCTTCTCCTCTTCTCTCCCGTGCTCTGGGGGTTCTTTTCCTCTTTGAATCCAGAGCGAGAAAGAGAGGGCATTCTGCACCGAAAACCTCTGCTCCGAACCTAGCATTTCCTGAAAGTGCTACGCCATGTCGTCCGATACTGCTGCTCCTGTTGGCGAGCGTGCGGCGGAGAAATCAAAGACAGCTCAGGCCTCTGAAAGCAACGAAAGTTTTGAAAACATACCTTCTGACCAAGTCGAATCGTCCTCTTGTCCTTCTCCTTCTCCTTCTTCTTCCTCCTTCGAGGAAGTAGAGCAAGCCTCCGGAAGCAACAAGTCGGTCTCCCAAGCAGATGCATCTCCCATCTGCGAGAAGATCGCTTGCGAGAAAAACCAGAAGTGTGGCAGGGACAAGTGCTTGAAAGATTCTATTGAATCGTCTGAAGAGGAAACCAGTCAGTTCGACTAGTCGTCCACTGATGGCAGCTCTGAGCAGGCACAGGAGTCAAAGTGCGCCAATGCACCGCGGGAGAAATCCGAGTCCGATTCCGAAGACGACTCTATCAACCTTATCCTCCCGAGGCCTGTTTCTCAATCTGATCCAGATCCAGAGCAAGGAAGAGTTAGTTCTGCTAGCAACTCCCAAGACGAAGGGCAGAAAGAGAAGGCATCGACCAATAACGCTGCCCTCACCGAAGCAACTACCGAAGCAGCTCAGCAGAGTCATGATACAAACCAGTCCGCATGGACTGTGTCGGAAGACGTCATGCTCAAAGGCATGAAGGAATCATCAGATAATCTTTCCTGGGCGGATATAGGCCGATCGCTCCAACGAAGCAAGAACGACGTCAAGACCCGCTGGAAAGCGATCAAGAAGAAAGAATCTCTGCCGCAGCGTCGCAACACCAAGATCGCGCAACAAAACAAACTTGCCAAGAACAAAGCCAACAAGGTGAGCCAGGACTTGAACAACGTTCTGTCCGGCGAAGAAGCCTCTTCAGAATCCGAGAGCTTTCACCACGGCCAGGAACACGAGCGCCAGCTCCAGAAACGGTATCTTGTCAAACATGTCTACGGAAGCCTATACGCTTCTGAGGATCAGTTCTACGAGCCAGACTACTTGAGCAAGGAGGATCGCGCGACGCTAGCTACGATAGAGACCAAGTATGAGCAGAATCGCCTTTTAGAGATCCAGGCCAACTTTGCCAACGCAGGAGGCATTATCCCTCCGTTGGCTGACCTCCTCGGCAGGAGAAAATAGAAGGCAACTACCACGACGAGCGGCTCGCTTGCCGATACTGAGGCATGATCCGCATAGAAGCCAAAACGGCACAAGCACGCAGGGATTTTCCCGTCACGCAGACATCTCCAGGAATGAGAGGATAAAGACATGTTTTGTCACAACACAGGGCGCTCGGTGGCGTTTTTTTTTTTTTACCAGAGCAATGAGGAAGACGGCAACAAACAAAAAAGAACAAGAATCATAAACGGATTAGGGTTTGGAGGTTTTTGGTGAAGAGAAAAGGGGAGGAAATGACTTCCGTGAAAGGGACAGGATGGCAGAGCGGAAAAAGAAAGGAGAATCAATGGGGAACCACGATGGATTTTGAGCACCTTGATTGGCCATGTTTTCACCAGGATAGATTACAACAGCAAAATGGGGATGAGCCTGGTTCAGGAAAGGGACGAAGACGATGGATGGAAGTTGTCTTGTTTCACCCTCCACCTTCCTTTATAAACATTAGAGAGAGAAAAAACATTGATGGGCAAGAATTTAGTTGCGCCGCATCATCATGATGGAATCACGCTCGTCCTCTTTTTCTTTCTTTTTTTGTTTATACAGCACATGCCCTTAAAGTTCTTCTGTCGCTTATACAGTCTAGTATTAATCACCAACAGTTGGTTTGATGATAGACGAGACGGTGTCTATTCTCGTCCCATACCCAAAGCGACACTTTGCGCCGTGCACCATCAACACGGATATGACCAGGGCCGAACATTGAATAGCAAAACAAGATCCCGTCACGTCCCGTCCCGTCAATCCATCCATATCCCCTCCATCCTGAACCGATACGCGCTATGGCAGCACCGTGCTTTAATACAGGTGGTACCTCGCTAGAAAAAAAATGACATGCAACGACTTTTTGTTCTCTTTACTACTAAAGAGTCCTAGGTGTGTGGTGGCAATGTGAGCCTTTCGAACGTGGGGCGTGTGTAAGTTTCTGACGAGAGAGAAGGATGTATGGTCTGTGTGTGTGTGTGTGTGTGAAGGGCATTTATGTTGGTAGGTAGAATATGCTTGCTGATAGAAAAAAAGGGGGAGAGAGGAGGGAGGGGCTTTTTGGGGAGTTAGTCTTGGCTCTTTATTTTCCCTCTCATCTTGTTTTCTCAAATCGGACCTGTCGAGGCTCGAGCTACCATGTTGCAAGGCGCGAGCGGTCAAGCAGACCGCCTACTATATCGGATTCTCCATTCCGACGGGAACAGCAGGAGGCGGAGCAGCAGCAGCAGCAGCAGGAGGAGGAGGAGAAGGAGGAGGAGGAGGAGGAGGTGGAGGAGGAGGAGGCTGCCTGGAGGCCAGGGGGACTGGACTGGACGCGCGATGCTTGGCGCGCAGCGTCTTGTCAGAGGAGGCGGTGGACAAGCCTCGCTTCATCATCTTGCCGAGGACAGTGACGAGCTCGCAGGCGTCGCCAAACATGTCGTCGTCCATGCCCTCGGTGGCGTCGTAGACCTCGGCAATCGTGTCCTTGGCCAGCTTGCGGCTGGCTTCGGCGTCGCGGACGCACTCGTACAGAAAGGCCGCGTACTCGGTCTTGACGGACAGGCGCAGCGAGTGGGAGCCCCACAGCAGGTCGTCGGCCAGCCTGGCGGCCTCGATGAAGTGATGGTGAGCTTCAGGGAGATAGTCCGTTTCCGGAAGGAGGAACGACGGCGGCAACAATGCCACATGGGCCTCGAACCCGGGCGGTGGACCGACAGGGCCCCCTTCCAAGGGATGTGTGGGCTGTACCGACGACGGCCTGGATATAACGAGCTCCTCAGCCTCGGCCTCGCCGCCGCCGATGCTGCCCTCGGAATCGGGGGAGTGGGGTGAGAGAGGGGAGGGGGAGGAGACAGAGGAGACGGTGCCTGCTTGTCCTCTTCTTCTTCCTCCTTGCCGCTGCCTGCCCGGGGACGAAGACGACGATGGCCTTGCCGCCGATGCCGATGCCGATGCCGATGCCGCTGCCGCTGCCGCTGCCGCTGCCGCCGCCGCCGACGCTGATACCGCCTCTCTCGCTTCCGGCGTCAAGCTCGCTATGCTACTGGACACGGGGGGGTGGTTGTGGAGTAGGACGAAGATGTGGTGAAAGCTGGCTCGCAGCTTGTAAGCCAGGACCTTGAGCTCGACGTAGTTGCCCGCTAGGGGAATGACATATTGCTGAAGCATGACCAGGCCCTCCCGAGACAGCCACAGGATGTGCAAGACACGTTTCAGGAAACTGGGCGAAGTCGCGGCGTCGGGCCGCCGCGCCTTCTTGGCCGCCACGAGCTGCCGGGCCAGGCTGAGCGACAGTCCGAGGATCTTGAAGAGCATCGACGACAGCAGCGGGTTGTCCTGCTCGACGGCTTTGGCCAGCCTGCCCAGGAACTTCTGGTCAACCTCGGAAGACGCCATCCAGTCGTCCGTCTGTGGCCAACCCGACCTCGTCCACGTTCGCCCCTTTCGGCGTCCCGACGAACTTGTGCTGCCGACTGGAGTGGCCAGAGCGCCGTCTGGGTGCTTCTGGGAGCAAAAAGGTTTGGTTTTTCTGGTCAGTGATGCGGACGAAGACGGCGGCGAGTGGAAATCATGTCGAGTGGGCAAAACCTGTCGGGGCATTTGGCTTGCATGGCAGGGATAGGGGCAAGGGTCTTTTTTCGGTTGATAAAAAATTAAAAAAACAAAAGGAAACAAAAAAAGGAACAAAATAAAAAGAGAACAAAAGAACAAAGGAGTTTAATGTGACGCTGCCAGAGTTTCCAAGACCTAAAAAAAGAACACAGTAATAGGGCATAAAAAAAAAGAGAAAAGAAAAAAGCAGAACAAATGAATTGAGTCGGGATGTCAAAGCACAAAGCATAGGTTACCAATGAGGAGAGAGAGCATGACAGCTGGCATGACTTGATTGGATTGATGCTCCATGAACAATGCAAAGCAGAGAGGATAAGGCTGGACTGGAAAGGGGGTCCAGGAGGGAGAGAAAGGCACCCAAGATTATTCACAGATCGGGCTCGGTGCTCGTGCAGAAAGTGCGGCTTTGACGCCGAAAAATTCCATGAAGGAAAGGAAAAAGGAAAAAGGCCATCGTCTCTGACGTCGGTCAGGGGAGGAGGAGGTGGAGGGCCGAGGAATGGAATGATGAGAATGTATGTATGTACCTTGTCTCTGTGGGAGAAGATGTGAGGAACAGTGGCCAAGTCTGGTTGCTCTCGGGTATGAACATGGTCAAGGCCATTCATTATTATGCTGGGCAAGTAAAAAGCTTCACTGTCTCGGCAGATTTTCACCAACAGCAGCGTGAACCCTTGGGAATTAGGTGAGAATGGGAATGGGGAACAGGTTCCCCTGTTCGGGGCCCCGGTTCATTAAGCATGCCTGGTATTGCCAGGATTGCCAGGATTGCCAAGGGGGGGGGGGACAAAGGGGAAGAGGAGGCGGTGAGTGAAGTGTTGTGAATTGGGAAGCAACCGAATGCCCTTTTAAGGTGAAAATTGACAAAAAACTGAAAACAACGAAAAAAAATAAGAAAAAAAATAAGAAAAAAAATACCTGCCATCCCTCCATCAATCACTATCGAGGCATTGATCTCTCTTGGATTGGTAAGAAGAGACGTAAGAGAAGGACGGGAAAGAAAAAAACAGGGACAAAAGAAAAAAAATTGGTTCGCTTGTCATCCCAGACACACTTTTCCACCAAAATCGACAGAAATTTGTGTCCTCAAGGCGCATGAAATAAGCTATTGGAGAGAGAGAGAGTGAGAGAGAGAGAGAAGAAACAGAAAAAGAGACGTGGCTGGCTACCTTGATAGAGCTCCGTTTCGGCCCCCCGTATCGACCATGGCCCCCATCTCCTCACGACATAGGAAGTCACGGTAGGCACCATCAATTTTCGTAGCTGCAATACGAGTGGGTTTTCCCACGCAGCATGCATCGATACTGCATAAATAGTGCATAACAGTCTATACGTGCTCAAAAGGTGTCTGAACAGAAGGTAATTATAAGGGGGAGGCGGGGAGGGAAAAAAAAAAGAGAAAAACAAAAAAAGAGGGCGACATCACTCGTATCGAGCACGGTACTTCCGTACAAAGACGGGATTGGCAAAACAGGGAACGCAACGGTGTGGGAAAGCAAGGCATGAAAAAGAGCAACAACTCACTGTCGTCGTAATGCGTGCCATTGTCGGGTGTCGGAGGCTCCGAAGTGCAGACAGGTAGGCAGAGAGCAGAGTGCGTACGTATTTCCAGTACAGCGGGAGGTAGATCATGGAATCGAGAAGTAGAAGTCGACAGTTTCAACTTTTTTTTTTTCTTTTTCTTTTTCTTTTCTTTTTTTTTCTAAACCGACAGCAAGACGTATACGGCCTCCCAGTTTTGGAAAAGTTGGCGGGAGGGAAATTAGGGATCAAGGGGGCGGCAAAATCTCATCGCTTATACGAGATTTGTTTTCTTTTTCTTTTTCTTAAGAAAGAAAGAAAGAATAAAACCCCCCAACCTCACATCATCCTCCATCAACCATCCTCCACTAAAAGCAGAGGTGCTGAGACGCAAAGAGGCAGACGAGGGGAAAAAAAAAAAGGAAAACGGTATCCACTAGCGCCGTGAGCAGATTTATTATTCGATTGGCAACGAAAATGGCACGGAGGCTCCCGGGCGGAGAATCTCCATGATAAGAGGTCCAATTTTGGTGTGTGTGGCTAGAGGAGGCGCGTCCAAGCAAGCGAGGTCGCGACGCGTTCAAATTACGTATCAACACGACCGCAACACACAACAATAGCCTTCAAAAGCTCACCAATAAGTACCGGCCATCGATACGCAAAGCCCAAAAAAAATAGAAAAGAAAAAAACATTCAACACAGAAAATCAAGGAGGCCTCGTCCATTGTCCCGCTTTCGACACCATTTGGGACAACAGAGCCCTGGGCCCCTCTCCGACCCGAGACACTGGGGAAGAAACGAAACAATCCATTGTAAAAAGAAACATTGACCACGATAGAACCCCCCCTCCTTCCTCCCAAAAAAAAAAACAAAAGAAAGAAAGAAGGAAGGAAGGAAGAAGGAAGCCTCCACACAAGACAATGTCCCGTGCGCACGCGTCTTTCGCACGAGTCGCTGAGCGCCATGTTGCACTTTTTTTTTTTCCTTCCCCAGCCACCACCCGAGCAATTGCACCCAATAGATGCAGGGATGCACCTTCGTCAAGTACGTAACGTAGGATTGCGCGGAATGGGCCGGTCCCTCTCCCCAACCTCTTGGATTTCATGTTCGTGCTCCATTCACGAGTCGTCCCGGGAGTTTTGTGGTCCTTTGTCGTCTCCTCCATCCAGGATATAGCAGCTTGCTTAAATCTTTGTACGTAAAAAGGATGCACAAAGTTCATGTTTGGGCTGTCATGCAAGCTCACGATACGAACCGTCCAGAGAATATTGTATCTATCTACCTACCTACCTACTTACGCGCCCATTCCCTGTTTCTAGTGACAAACCGATTTTTTGGAATGACCTGAGCTCCCGTCACTCTGATCTGAATCTTGTCCTACAAGACCACCTGAAGATTTACTAGGCCTCTTGACTATTACTAAGCTTGACCAGCTCTGACCAGAAACAGAGGTGGCGCGCCATGGGACCTAGCCAGTTAGATGCCTACATGTAGGTAGCATGAAATCACTTTCATCTCTGGATGACGCTCCTATATTTGACTCGACTTTTCTTACCAAATCTTGTCCTTCATCTATAAACAGCGGTCAAAGTCCAATCAGATATGCACATTGCCAGCCTTGTCAATCTCGCAGCGTGCCAATGTCTCACCCACAGATATCCTCAGCCACCAAGTCACTGCCCCCCCCCCCCTACCAAATTCTTCAATGTCGCGTACTGTACTCTTGTACGTACATACTGTGCTCGTTGCATCTACTTGGTAGGTAGTAGGTACCCTAGGCGCAACCTTTCCAGCCCTACCCGCTGTCTTCTGTGACCGAGACACGCTTTTTGCTATCCTTCATTGTTCTCAAAAAAAAAAGACAAAGAAAAATGAACAGGAAAGGGAAAGGGGGGAAATGGCAGCAGAGTTGCGAGCGTCGGCCATCTTGAGGTTGGGGGGGATAATTGCTGTCAAGCGCCAATGCTGTTCTCTTCCTTATAAGTGAGCAAAAATCACAAGGAAATCCGTGAAAAAAAAAAAAAAAAAAAAAAAAAAAAAAAAAAAAAAAAAAAAAAAAAAAAAAAAAAAGAAACAAAGAAACAAAGAAAAAGCCATACGCCATTCCAGCAGCGTCTGGACCACGGAGGAGCCATTTCTCAAATTGCTGTTCTCGTCCTATTCAAGGGCATTGCCTTGCGACGCCGGCTGGCCGTATTCCTCAGTGCATCAAAGCTCTGCTCTTCCTCCTCTGTGTCATATCGCTCATTCCCCCCAGTTGTCACCAGCTTGATGACGTTGCCAAAGGCAAATGCAACCGACCGCAGACCAACCGTCACCTTGGGGCCTAGCTGCGACACCAACAAATGATGCGACTCTTCTCCCGGCTCCACAAGTCGTCTGGTTTCTTCCATGTCGGGCTGGGTGCAGGACGAAGACGCCCAGACTTCCCAATTGGCAAAGGTAGACGCCTTCTTCCCTTGTGTCCCGTTCCTTCGCCGAAGCCCGTGGCACGCTTGGTCACTTCGCCGGTTGCGGGCGTCCTGGCCAACCTGTCTGACGCCAACTACACTGCCGTCGGACAGCACGTGCCATGTTCCCGGATTCTTGATCCGCTTCTTCAGCTCCTTGGTAGACTTGCCCTCTTCGCATGCATCATTGCTGCTTTTCTCTAGAAAGACTGCCTCGTGATCGTCTGCTGGAGTGTACGTTTGCACTACACACTCGCCACTTCTGCTGGCACAATAGCATAGCGTCAGCGCCTTCAGTCCTGGTATTCCAGGTTTTGGTCCGTGATGGACCGAACAAGTACACTGCAGAGATCTAGGAATCATCTGCTCGGTTTTGAAGTATCGCAAGATCCGCCCTTGGTCAGCATCAACAAAATATACACCTTCGCTCGCTGCCAGAACGAAAACTCCCAAGGGAGATAAAGGCACAATTTGTGAAAATGTACTCGGATCCTCCATTTTCAGGTCCAGAAGCTGTGATTCCCAAGTCGAAGCCCGCCTCCTAGCTCTGTAGACCGATCCTCGCTTCGTGACCATGATAACGGACAAGCAAGAGGAGCTTCCGTCTATATTCAGTGGACATGTTCTGTCAGTGACAAATAATAATCGAGAGAAAAAAAAAACAAAGGTTTCTAGCGGGCCAACTCTTACCCTTTTGGATCAAAGAACGAGCGACAGCCAGTGGTTCGGGACAGATTGACGTGACTTCAAAACCAGGTTCCTCGTTAGGAGCGAGTCTTAATAGCGCACCATCGTAATGTAGGATATTCACGTCAAGCTTCGCACCAATGGAGAAGAACAATGTGGCAGGTTTCGGTGTCGAAGTTTCGAGGGTAATCGCTTCACCCCATTCGCGCTTTTTCAGGTTCCACAAAGAAACCTTGGAAGGAGACAATAAAGCCAGCCACGTCGAAGTGTCATCAACCGCCATATGTAGGATTGGAAACGGACATTTTTCACGATCCTGACCGTCTGCTATCACATAGCTGCTCCCTGGCCCGCGGACATCCCAAATCCGCACCACTCGGTCTAGACCGGCGGACACGATGTGTCCGGCTTTTGATTTAGTCAGCATGGCGACATCGAGCGTGTGGCCGCCCTTCATGGTCCTAACGGACACCATAGGCACATCAATTGATTCATCCTCGCTCCTGAGCTCGGCATCTTCGCCCCATAAAAGATAGTTCATCAACAATCGAAGGGCAGCCACAACGAAGACGACAATCACAATGAACCGCGATAGCTGGTGGTGCACGAAGTCGTAGGCCGCAGGTAAAAGTGCTGGCTCCTTGCTATGGGGAATCCGATCCGAGTTCTTCTTGACAAAGACGAGGGGATCAAACACTCTGGCGACGTAGCTGTAAGCCCTGGGTTTGATAAGTCGGATGACTTCCTGAGCCGTCTCATGATCCTGGTTCCGTATCCAAGATGCGTGGCTCCTTGCCTGATGCAAGCTTTTCAGGAATGCCCTCTCCGGGGCCCGTGGCCCGTATCCTTCCTTGGGGCCACTGGAAAACCTCAACAGGTTGAGAGACACCGAGTCATCGCCGAAAAAATGCCACTGGGCAATGAAGACGAAACCAAGCATAATGACGGTGCCGGCAATTCTGGTTGACCAGGCAATCTTCCCCTGAAAAAAGCTATCGCTCCTCAGGGCACGGCCCCCATTCCCGCCGCCCTTGCGTCGACTTTGCCGCAACGCGGCCTTGGCCAAGGCATCACCAAGCTCCATTCGTCTGACGTCAACACTCAAGACTGACAAGAAGAAAGTCGATAAGTAGAAGAAATCGAAGATGAGTGCGACGGCCGCAAAGACGCAAAAGGCTGACACCCCGGGCGATACCAGACGGGACAAGCCAGCGAGAATCATGACATTCTGCATGGAACTGGCCAGTGCCGTGTGGGCGGTCTGCCCGAATGCTTGCCCTATTCTGCTACTCGTGCTTTCCTCCAAGGGGGTCAAAATAACGGCGTTGATCAATCTCAAGATGTTCTCCAGACTCATGGAGAGGACCACAAGTGGGTAGGCGGCTTGCGGGATTCGGGACAAATCAAATTTGAACACGGCGCAAACCGTGAAGCTGGACATGACGGACAAGGCGATTTGGGCGACAATGGTAACGATGAGACCCATCTTGGATTTGACAGCTCGCAGCTTGGACAGGCTTACGAGAAAGTAGACAAAGGCTAAGCCATACGCAAAAGCCAAACTGAGGGTGTCATGGGCCGAAATCGGTCTGAACTGAAATTCGTACAGCTGACTAGCCTTGGACCGTCCGTCGGACGGATAGACGTCGAATTGGTCAGAGAATTTGGAGGGAAGCGAGGCGGCTCTCTTTTCCCACTCGCGGCCTACAGGAGAGTCCTGCCGATACAGGAGAGTGATGACAATGGCATCGGCAGCGACCAGTCTTCTGTCTTCAAATCGCTTGCCGCTGAACACGACAGAGTGTCGGAGTGTTGTGTTGGCAAAGTTGGACTGGTTCTTCTTATTGTTGATTGTGGTGAGAATATCCGGGTCTGCCAGGATCTTTTCACGCGAGTACTGCCAGTAGATCAACGGTGAATGAAAGAACCAGGACTGGGCGGTGAGGCCATTGGAGATGTGCATTGCATCGCGTTGGGCCAAGGACAGAGTTTCATTTATGTCGCCAACCGACTCTTCCGGCAGGTAGCCAGTCGGATTGAAGTCCCGGGTCTCTCCCAGGAGCTGGTTCTGGAGATCCAACGCCGACACGAGCAAATCTGCACGCAGCGCTTCCATGTAGCTAGAGTGCAACCAGATAGACCTCATGACGATATCCGGAGTGGCCGTAGCATCGTAAGGCAATGGCTGTGCGACTGTCCAAACATGGTAGGGTACGTAAGACGCCCCATTGACGAAGTCGCGAGTGAAGATGTATGGAATAGGATAAATCAGGATTGTTGCCACGGCGGCTGAGATGAGAAGGGCAGTGACGACATGACAGGCAACGTAACGCCCGTATCGAGAAAACGTTCTCCGGAGGGGATGCGAAGGCGCAAGATCTGGAGGTTTAGTGGTTCTTTATTTCGTAAGCAGGTGATTGAGTGAGTGAATGCATGGTTGAATGAAAACTCAACGTCGCCAAAGCTATAAGTAGAGCTGCATCCTTCCTTGGGTGAAAAAAAAAAGCCGTCGTATTACCTTCTCAATGGATAGAGCAAGTACCAGATCATCCTGATCTGCGGAGAGCCGTGGACTGGTTCGCGAGAGAGGGGGGGCACTGTTCAGCAGCCTGGCTTGATGATGAATGCGACGTCGGCTCTTTCGCGGCTGTATAGCCTCGACGGCGTGTGGTGCAGAGAATGCGTGCTTTCTGTGCCATGTGGCATCCCCTTGTTGCACATGAGACAGGTACGTACGTGCCGAGACAAACAGGCAAGTTATACAGCATGCAAATTGAAGACGGCGGGATGGGACGAGGACAGATGGTGATGATGGCTGGTCCAGCTTGAGCTCAGCTGCCCTCAACACCAACTTAAGCTGCGTAGGGAAGGTACGGAAGACAGCAATGTAATACTTGGGTCATCGGCACTGGGGAACAGTACCTACAGCACGTACCCATGAAAGCGGGTGCGCGGGAGACACTCGGACGTGCTCCCCAGATTGGACCAGATGCGACCATGGGATTGGAGCTCCACCTCTGCCTCCACCGCCGGGGTCTGGGTCTCTGTCGTCGTTGGGCATGCAGGCAGTGACGATCGATGCTCCCTTTCGCCGTCCCATAAAGCTCGTGCCAATTTCCGGACGACGAGCCGCCATTTCCGCCACATGGCAATTCCTTCACTAGCATCCCGTCACCCCGTCACCCCTTCACTACCTACCTACCTACCTAGGTAGGTTCCTACCCATAGTACATTACAGTACTCCGTACTCGGTAGATGCAACCCAGAATGATACCCCTCCAGACACGCCAGACGCCAAACGCACAGACGAAGTCGGAGTCGGAGTCGACGGCGCTCCAGGCCTCAATTGTCCTGTACAATGAGCTAAACAGCTCCATGATTGAAGAGCTCGAATCCGAACCAAGCCCTTTGGAATTTATGCGCCATGTTGCTCGAAACACTCCCTTCGTCATCCGCGGGGGGGCTTCGTCGTGGAAATGTACCCGTCTGTGGAACGAGGCCTATCTCCGAACAGCCCTTGCAGGCCAGACGGTCAACGTGGCCGTCACTCCTCATGGGTTCGTGCCACCTTCTCAACTCATGCCGTGGCTCAAGCTCCCCTTCTTTCTTTCCATCCTCCCCCCCCCCCCCCCTTCTCCTGCAGATTCCCACATTTCCTGCCACTGGCCTGCGGCGCAAATGCTCGGCTGACCCATCCAACATTCTTGCAGCAACGCTGATTCGCCGACATTTTCGCCTGAGCATCATGTCACTGTCCTGTCTAAGCCCTATGAAGAATCGCAGCTGTTTGACGACTTTCTGACCTACATCATACAGCAGGAGAGAGGGCATGTTTTGGCCGAAACTTCAGAAGTTCGGTATGCGCAAACCCGTCAGTTCTTCTCCCTCGTAACGCTCTCGAAAGTCAATTCGAAAGTCAATTTCGGTCGACCTAGCTCATCTTTGGGAGTCACACTCCCGACTAGAAAATGATAACTTCAGGGGCGAGTATGCCTGTCTTTTCCCAGATGCGCAAAGAGATATTCCTTTCGCACGCATCGCCTTGCAGAGAAATCCTGATGCAGTCAATCTCTGGATCGGAAACTCCAAGTCTGTGACGGCAACCCACAAGGACAACTTCGAAAACATCTTTGTCCAAGTCATTGGCAGGAAGCACTTCGTTCTTCTGCCGCCCGTCTGCCACCCGTGTATGAATGAGGCATGGCTCTCGCCAGCAACGTACACACGTGACAGAAATGGCTTTTCAATCATCTTGGATTCCAATGCCGAATTGTCACCTTTTGTGACATGGGACCCTGATTGTCCTGACACAAACTCGACGGAGTTTTCTCAATACGCTCAACCGATAAGAGTCACGCTGAATCCTGGAGACATGCTATATCTCCCAGCTATGTGGTAGGCCGGTGCATTGATGTTACTATATATGTCAACTAAAACTGATCAAACGGGGCGTGTGGGTATAGGTATCATAAAGTGAGCCAATCCAAGGCTGTTGGCGGCGAGGATTTCGTAGTTGCCATCAACTATTGGTATGATCTCT
The DNA here is from genome assembly GCA_000731825.1 of Hypocrella siamensis. NCBI lineage: Eukaryota > Fungi > Ascomycota > Sordariomycetes > Hypocreales > Clavicipitaceae > Hypocrella > Hypocrella siamensis. Next base: position 25,291 of record JMQE01001201.1, read on the forward strand.
CGGATTACGTCATGATTCTCCCATCCTCTGATTCGATGGGCTAGGTATGACATGGACTTTAGCGGGCCACTTTATCCTTTCGCTTCTCTGGTCCGCCATCTCTCAGATGGCAGCAGCCGGGACGAGTAAGAAAAGTAGGCCAGCAGAAACAGCTTTCAATCAACCTCAGTGCAAGGTCGCTAGCCGATACATGAGAAAAGGACACCGCAGCAGCAGGCATGGCTTCACCTCTTCTTCTGTGCCGATCTCTTCTGAGCTCTCAGCTCCTTCTTCATCCTTGGGTCAACCATGCGGTAACGACCCCTAACGCCCTTTGGTCTGCCTTTGACTCCTCTGTTCAAACCCCGTGCCACCACGAGCTTGGCTGGTTGTGACGCCTTTTTCCGCGCAGCCTTCTTCAACAACTTCGAGATGCTGTCGGCCTTTTCTTTTTCGGTCATGCCTTCATCATTGGCAAGCATGTCGGACTTTTTCTTCAGCTTCTCCAGCCTCTGGGCGGCCTTCAATTTCTTCCTGGCTTTGGCCTCGCGGACCTTCTTGATAGGTCTGGCATTAAATGCTCGAAGTTTCTCCTTGATTGCATTGGCCGCCGCCTTCGTGATTGGCTTCTGAAGTTTGTCATGTTTGCCCTCATCCTCAAGGAACCAGTCGGGTAGTCCATCCTTGTCACGGAATGCGTGCTTATTGAATCCATCATCAATGAGATCGTGACTAGTTTTCTGTCCTGTCGCAAGCTGGTGAGCAAGCGTCATCGCTTCGGCGGTGATGATGTCAATATCTGAACGAAAGTGTTAATAATTTCAGTCCGTGACAAACTCTTCACTTGCTCCCACCTACCCAGCTTGCCGTCAGGCAGACGTTGCTCTTCTTCCCAGTCAGCCTCATCTTGGGTAGTTGGGACAACTTCAAAATCATCTTGCGGAGAGCTGACATCGTCGACGACAATTTCTGTGACATTGCTCTTCATGTCTCTGAAAATGTCTTGACTGAAAAAGGCAGCCGCTCTCCTCGACAAGCCATCCGCCGAGGGCGTCTTGTTGTTGAGATCTGTCAAAAGGCTTGAAGGGAAATGCATTTCCTCATCACCTGAGGACTCATCTTCTTCTTCTTCTTCTTCTTCTTCTTCCAGCTCACCATCGTCAAGATTCTCGGCCTGCTCATCAGCAGAAAGGCCTTCCCATTCATCGTCGCCGCGCTCTTCCCGGGCCTTTTTCGCCCGATATTTCGCGTCGGCCGCGGCTTTGCGCTCGCGGTAGTTCTCGTACATGGAGTCGAGGGCTCGCTCCAGCCGATCTTCCTCTTCGTCACTTTCGCTGTCACTTGCACGCCTGTCGACACCATCTTGCGTGCTTGTCCGGGGCTGATGCGGCACAGCGACCATCTTGCCGCGAGATATCCGTCGTAGAGCATCCGATTTTTCTGCCGTTTTAATCGAGAACATGGCGCCTTCTCCAATTGGGCCAGATTCTTCCATACCGATATCCATCGGTGCAATCATGTTGAGCTGCATGCGGACGATCTCGCGCTGCTTCCGCTCATTCTCTTTACGTCGCTCTCTCTTCTTCTTTGAATTCTCTCTGTCTTTCATATTTTGGAGCTCTTGCTGGATTCGAATTTCTTCGTCCATTGATTCCACCTCGACCACCTCCTGGCCATCTTTTGCCTCTTTGAGTCCTTCCTCTTTGGTCGTGAATCCAAAAATGCTCCTGACTTTGAGCCGCCACTTCAAAAGGAGCTTGAAATCCTTGCGCCCCAAAACCTTGAGATCTTTGCAACAATTTCGAATCTCTTCGGTAGTTTCGGGTAGCTTATTCAACGCAGCCAGAGCCACGTCACCATTTCCGGTTTGTTCGAAGGTGAGTTGGTTGATTGACCCCAGGATCGCGATTGGATCCGTCGTCTGGATAAAGTCGCTGGCTGGGACTGCCTTGTACTGAGTGTAGTCGCCCTCATCATAGCCCTCGCGCTTTCGCTTCTTGACTTCAGGATTGTAGACCTTGGCCTCATTATTTGGGGTTGCTCCATGCAATTCTGCGAAGACGTAGCGGGGATCAAGAAACCTGGGGTCCATGCGCTTGGGAGCTTTGAATCCTTTGCAAACCACAAAAATCTCGGCGGAAACATTTCGAGAAGATGGTGGTTTCGTCGCTTCTACTTTGGAGAAAAGCTGGTTTAAAACCCACAGCAACGGGTTGTAATCTTTCGAACGGAAGACTTTGGTCACGAAAGTGCCCCCTTCGATCAAAAATTCTGTCGCCAATTTCATGGATTGCAGAGCGAGCTCGGCTTGGTTGAAAGAGTCCTGTGTCCAGGCAGTACCGACATTTGGGGCGCCGTCGTGCAGGACTGTGTCGGCTTTCCAAGTTTTCAGGTGTTGTCTTATTGTTGCTCGGCATTGCTCAGTGGTGATGTCGCTCTGAAAAGTAATGACTCTGGGTATCGGTTTGATTGGTGCCAAGTCAACGCCCACGATGAGGCTATTGACCGGCATTACTTCTGCAGCAACTTGACACCACGACTATCGAAAGAGGTCAGGATTCACTTCTTATGCGGGAGCAAGGTGAGGAGGACTTACGCCGGGAGCGGCGCAAAGATCCAGAAGGACCTTGCTTTTCTCCAAAAATCCATACTTCTTGTTTAGCTGTATAAGTTTGAAGGCAGCTCGAGCGCGATAGCCTTTCTCCTTGGCAAGCTTATACCATTTGTCAAGACGACCCTTTCCGTGCTTCTTCTGGACCGCCATGGCGACGATACAAAAGGGTCTTTGGGGCAAATGCGGCTCCGAATATACATAGAGAGACACTGAAGCCAGAAATTTTGTTCCAGCAAACTCACGATAAGATGAGTCACGTGGCGATAGCGCGTAATGTAATGGTGGGGAGCCTCGATAGCGCGCGCTGATGGGCAGCCACACTACTAGGTTACGTAGTAAATCACTGCGAGTCACAGGCTCCGAACAGGCTAGTTGCTCCCTCATTTCATTTGTTTCTCGACCCGGCCAAATTGATCAAATGCGAAGCCGCAGATAATTCAGACGGTCCTCCTCTCGCCATAATATGGCGAAGGGTCACACCCACAATCTGCCAACATCCTTCGATCAGTATTAGGCTTCCGCCGCGATGAGTGGGCGGGTTCTTGCCGCCGGCGTCCGGCCTGCGACGCGACGCGCCTCCGTCCACGCAGTTCGGCAAATCCACCGTTTTCCGACTGGGGGACTACTGCAAGCAGATGCGTCTGTTCGTGCGGCCAGGAAGCGTATCTGGTTTGAAGGGAGCTCCTTCCATAATGCTGTCATTGCACGGAACGCCTCGTTTGCCCGATTCCTACCGAAGCTGTTCATTAAATTCGCCCGGATACCAGCCGCATTTGGCGGGCTTGCAGTCGCGGGCTTTGCTTGGGTCCAATATAAGGCAAATCGTACGGACAGTGCACAATTCAGAAAATACTGTCAACGAACCAAGATGCTGACTTTGCGCAGAGGCTGGCACGTACGCTGTCGAGCTCTTTCAGACGACCAGAGACTCCGTCACATCTACGGCGACGAGTTTATTTGATGCGGCGAAGGACGTTGCGAGCCAGACTCGCCAAGGATGGCAGAACACCACCGAGCAGGTAGAGACGCCCGAGTGGCTCAAAAGGATATTGAGAATACACGAAGACGTTGGCACCGGAGGCGGTCCCCATGGCGACGGCGATCCGAAACACAGCAAAGCCGGCGCTGCGGTGGCCGTCGGCGCCTCTTCAGCGGCATATGGCTATGAAAAGTCGGACGAAGACGACCCCCGAGACCTTGAAGAAGTCGCAAAGGACGACCAGATGATGGTCCTGACAAAGAAGATGATTGAAATCAGGGGCATCCTCCAGAAAGTAGGGCAGTCAAGCTCGCTGACGCTGCCTTCAATTGTCGTCATTGGCTCGCAGTCCTCGGGAAAGAGCTCAGTCTTGGAAGCAATCGTTGGCCACGAATTCCTGCCCAAAGGTTCAAACATGGTTACGAGGCGACCGATTGAATTGACCCTTGTCAACACGCCAGGGGAGAGAGATGAATATGGAGAGTTCCCTGACCTTGGCCTAAGGCGCATCACAGATTTCTCATCCATCCAGAGAACCCTGACCGAGTTGAACATGGCTGTGTCCGATGCCGATTGCGTCTCGGACGAGCCTATACACTTGAGCATTTATTCCCCAAATGTTCCCGACTTGTCCCTCATCGACTTACCCGGCTACATCCAAGTGGTCGGACAAAATCAGCCTCTTCAACTCAAGCAGAAAATCACCGAGCTGTGCGACCGGTATATTCAGCCCCCCAACGTGATTCTCGCAATCTCGGCAGCCGATGTGGATCTCGCCAATTCCACTGCTCTGCGGGCCTCTCGAAGAGTCGATCCCAGGGGCGAGCGGACGATTGGTGTCGTCACCAAAATGGACTTGGTAGACCCTGTTCGTGGCGCTGCTGTTCTCAACGATAAACAATACCCCTTGAGGTTGGGCTATATCGGCGTGGTGTCTAAGCCGCCACCTACACAAGGCTTGTTCAGGGTTGGACCAGCGAACCTCATGTCGGCAATCGCCAAGCACGAGAACAGCTTCTTCTCGTCGCATCCGTCAGAGTTTGGTCCGGACACAGGTGTGAATGTTGGCACGACGACACTGCGTAAGAAGCTGATGCACGTGCTCGAACAAACGATGTCTTCCAGTCTACAGAGCACCAGCAATGCTATTCGACAAGAGCTTGAGGAAGCTGCCTACGAATTCAAAGTGCAATACAACGATCGACCGCTTTCAGCTGAGTCGTATCTTGCGGAGAGCCTTGATGCCTTCAAACACTCATTCAAGCGATTCACGGAGGAGTTTGGAAGGCCGCAAATGCGGGAGTTGCTCAAGAGCGAACTCGATCAAAAGGTGCTGGACCTCTTAGCGGCTAGATACTGGAACAAGCCCATTCCCGATCTTTCAGTCGCTCAGCCAGAACCCGATAGCATCGCGGATCTCCCAAAGGCGGAGCCCAACTCTGCATACTGGCGTCGGCAGCTGGATGCATCGACCTCGGCGCTCACGAAACTTGGGGTAGGACGCTTGGCCACGACAGTCGTGGCATCTTCTTTGCAGAGCCACGTGGACAAGCTGCTCCATGACTCCAACTTCGCCGCCCATCCATTCGCTCGCCAGGCTATCAACGAGGCGGCGTCAACAATACTGGATGAGAAATTCTACAGCACCAGCGATCAGGTGGAAAACTGCATCAAGCCCTTCAAATTCGAAGTCGACGTCGAGGAGCGCGAGTGGTCGCAGGGACGGCAGCATGTTGGCGAAGTTCTGAAGAAAGAGCTTGATGATTGCGAGGCGGCTTTGAACGGGCTCGAGTCAGCCGTCGGAGGCCGCCGCAAGATGAAAGAAGTAATGAGTTTCATCGACAGGGCTCGCAAGGGTGACATTGTGGTCGAGGGTGATGGAGGTAGCGGCGCTGGAGGCTTCAGCGCCTCTCTTCTTGCCAAAGGTATGTTCAAATCCGACTGGCCCTTTCTCATTTCTTGGCTGTTCATTGTTGTTTGTTGTTTCTCTAACCAATACGACAGGCCGTGAGGCAGTGTTCCTCCGAGAGCGTGCAGACATCATCAGGATGCGTCTGCTGGCTGTCAGATCGAAACAATGCGCATCCGTAAAGAACAAGTACTATTGTCCCGAGGTGTTCCTCGATGCTGCTGCGTCAAAGTTGGCATCCACAGCCGTTCTCTTTCTCAACGTGGAGCTGCTGTCGGAGTTTTATTACAATTTCCCCCGAGAGCTGGACCTGCGACTGGGGCGGCATCTGACTGAAGACGAAGTGGAAAGGTTTGCCAAAGAAGATCCGAAAATCCGCCGCCATCTGGAAGTAATTCGGAGAAAGGAACTTCTCGAGCTTGTCCTGGAAAAGATGGACAGCCTGCGGCAGCTCGAAGGGCGAGAACGGGAAAGACTGGCCGGTGGACGGCTGCATGATGCATCGAGACAGCGAGGCAGATGGGGCCTCTTTTAGAATTTACTTTGCACGCCCAATCTATCTGTCCGTCAACATTTCAGGCTGTGGGCGTTTCTGAGGGATTTCAACATGCTACTCTGGCCTCTTTTTTTTTTCTTTTTCTTTCTTCTTTGCTTTTTTTTTTCACTGTAATGAGATGACCCGAGGTCAATCTGGACGGCGCTCTCCGCCGCGCCGGACTATTTGCTGCGTGGAATTCTCTTGTTGTCTTGCGATGTCGAGCCAGAGGCTCTCTTCTCCATCATTTTTTTTTCATGTTTGTGCTTTCAAAGCCAGCGTTGTGACTTGTACGAGAGAAATGAATACTACTACTGTCCATCAGACAGTCTCTTTCCTTCTCCCTCTCCCTCTCTTATATATATATATATATATACAAAGAACCTACATTTACGCCGTGACAAATGCACCAGAGTCAGGGGATGTGTCTAAAGAGCACTTTTCAAAATGTCAAGCTCCTCTTCTCGCGTGACCGGGGGTGGCGGCCAAGTGTCCAGACACCCTGGTACGGCCTTTTTGTAGAATGAACACAACGATTTGGAGGTTCACAGGCGAGACATTGAATCACAATACGAGATCTCGTGAGACGAGCGACGCGGCTTGCGAATTGTGGTGGCAGCTTCAGGTGCAGCTGCCGTCCGCACTGCTGAATTACTATTTATATCGAAAAGATGAGAGTGAGCATTTGAGGCGGTGATGAAATGACCACTTAGTGGCCTCGGAAACCCCCGGGGGTCTCAAGACATGCCATCGGAGTGGACTTCCAATGTGACCTCCCACCGTATGCTGCCTCCAAGGCCGTAGCCCTGTCCGAGTCTGTTCTGGATGAGCGAGGAGACACGACGGCGCATTCTGCTGACAGCCACCTCATCGCAGCCCTTGGACACGGTGACCTTGAGGCTGGCCATGCACAGACCGTAGTGGACTTGCCAGAAGCGCGACTCGTCGACTCTGCGGATGGCGACGTCTGATTCGATTTCCCCGAGGACGGAGGCGATGCCGGCGTGTCCATTCAGCCCCCCGTACGACATGAGCAGCATCAGGCCCTGAGCGATGACGACGCGCATGCCCAGGCCAAACATTGCCAAGGCGATGGCAGCACAGATGAGCCTGTCGAGCCAGGCGTAGAGGGAAATGGAAAAGAGGGGCAGCAGGGCGACGACTGCCGAGAACAACAGGGTGAGGAAGTGGAACGGGTTGGAAAGGACGCTCGGCAGCGCGGCCAGCCAGGAGACTCTCATGACCTTTGCTATGCGGGCGTGATTTTTCAGCCCGTACGCAGAGGCCAGCGTGCTGACAATGGCAGCAGCGGCGATGAGGTCGACGGACCCGGCCGAGATGTGGTCGTGTGAGTGCTCGTGGTGTGCCTCGTGCTGGCCGAGCGCCTCGAGGAAGTGCTTGAGGTTGTGCGAGACGAGGTCGAAGCCCCCAAACAGCAGGAAGATGGACATGGCGAAGCCGGCCAGCACCTCGGCCCGTTCGAGGCCAAAGGGATGCCGGATGCTGCTCCGGCGCCAGACCTCAAAGTTGTCCAGGACGTCGACGGCGACGCACACGGCGGCGCTGCCGGCGTCGAAGAAGACGAGGTGCGACAGCGCCACGGCGGACAGCGAGCCCTCGGACCTGAAGAAGATGAAGATGGCAACGGCGAGATGGGAGAGACTCCAGTAAAGCCGCCTCCGCTGGTCTCGGTCCATGCTCTTCCACGCCTCGGACAAGGTCGGCATCGGCAGCGAAGCTGGAAGGACTGGCGGCGGTCGCGGCGGAGGGACCTGGAATATCTGATGCTGAGTCGATACGCTGCTGTGTTTGTACTTGTGGCCACGACGTTGGCCAATATTCTGAATACATGATGGCATATTGTGTCAGCAGGCAAGATTTCGCGGCTGGCGCGCAGGAGCAGTACCGGCAGCAGATGCCGTTGAATCAAGACGCACAGAGCTGACCGGCGACGTAGAAATCGTCTGGGTCTGAAAGTTGAAGGGATTGTGAGGGCTCGGGCCGGGAGCCTCGTCGGTGGACGCATCTTGTGTTGCGCTGGACAAAGGGGCAGCGAGACGGCGCGGCTCGCGATGTCGCGATGATGGTCGCGGACGTCCAGCAAGGCCGGGAACCGCATCGTCAATCATGAGCGCAGGAAGGGAAGAGTGACTTTGGGAGCTGGGCAAGTCGCCCTGCCGACGGTCCCTGAACGACTCCATGACTTAAGTGCTCGAGAACGTGTCGATGTCGTCGCTGGACGAGGTCGATTTGTGCACCATAACCAGTGTGCTCTGCTCATTGGGCATTCGGCGCCATGTCTGGTGCTGATGCGACGACACCGTTCGTTTGTCGTGCTTTCCTTGGACTGCGTGCGCTTTTACGAAGCCGCTTTGACAAGTCAAGTTCAGTCATACAATCGGACGGAGCAGGCGTGGTGGTTGGGCTTCGGCCGGCAGCCGAATTCGAGAGAAGGGGAAGAAAAAAAAAAGACTGGAGGAGAACCCTGGTAAGCTGGAGGCTATACAAGCGGCGGCGGTTCGCCGTTTCGGCCCCCTTTCAATTCAGTTCAAACGACGTCTTGGGGCTAGCTCGGACCACTAGCTCTGCTTGACCCGAGCGCCTCCTTCCCACTTTACCACTCTCCCCACAGCTTCAGCGGCTCACTCCTGACTGCGGCTGGCCAATGTGTACATGTGTCAGGCCGCGGGCGTCTTCATTACCAGGAAAAAAATTATTGACAAAGTTGTTCCAACCAGCACCTCCCACCCAGGCCTGCCTTCAGAAGCAGGCTCGTCAGAATTATGTATCGCATCCGAGGGGAACGGCAACATCTTCTTCCTCTCCGAAGATAGTCCTTTCCCCCGGCGCGCTGCTGCATTCCTCGGTGGCAGCCGCACTGCTGGCCGCGGGATCTGATACGACAAAACTGGCCTTTTAAATGGTCAGCTGGGACCGTGTAGGCTCGACATCCGGAGCGCGTCGAGGCCCTTCCGACGCCGGCCTTCTCTTCAGGCTGCCTTTCATGCGTCCTCCCATGGATTCGGGAGTCCGGCAACCCGTCGACGTCCAAGGGATGACTTCACCTCCGCCAGCTGTAACGTCCTCGCCCACCGCTGCCGTGACACAGCAGCACAAGACCCGGCGTCGAAGGGGGTCCCTTAGAAAGGCAGCACTCCTCGGACGAGGTGTTCAGCAAGAAAAGAAGGACAGCAAGCCGACACATTTGACACAACTGACACAACTCAGCACATCCCATGCCGCGACGTCCGAATCTGAGCCGGCCGTGTTGGCGCCCTCGAGTGTACCAGAACGCAATGCCTTGGGTCTCAAATTGATCGACTTTCCTCCTGTCGCGCCCCCCGGTGGTGTTGGATCGTCGTCGTCACACTCCAAAGCCGCTGCGTCCAACCACAACCACTCAATAGCCAACGGCATGGCCTACGGGCCTCAAGCGGAACCGCAGGATGGTTTACGGCGCTCATACAACTCGACTACCGACGAGGACGAGGTTCTCCACATGCCTCATGGCTTGAGGCCAGCGTCCACCACCATGTCTGTGTCCTCGGGGTCGGAAGGATACTTTGCAGAACGAACCGTTGCGTCCAGTCGCCGATCCTTTCAGCAAGCAAAGTCCCCTCTGTCCTACAGCGGCATATCCACGACGCCTCTCCCTCCACCCAACTCCAACTGGGACTATTCAGAGACCGAGTGGTGGGGATGGGTTGTTCTGACTGCGACCTGGTTCGTCTTCGTCATCGGCATGGGGTCGTGCTTCAATGTCTGGAGCTGGGCCTGGGACGTTGGCAAGACGCCCTACGCACCTCCGGAGCTGGAGGACGACCCGACTTTGCCCATTGTAGGCTACTATCCAGCACTTTTGATACTGACAGGTGTCATGGCCTGGGTCTGGGTGGTTGTTGCTTGGGTCGGCATGAAATACTTCCGACACGCCAAAATCAGCGGCGACTGAATGTCCCCATGTCCATCTTCCAACTTCAATAGCGGTCGGTCATTGTACGGGTCGGGGCACCCTTGATGTCCGAATTCGGACGAATCCACCAAAATATTGCTCCAAGGTCAACATCAACGAAATTCTACCTCTCTCGTCTTGGTGCTTCTGCGACGCATTTCCGATTCCAAAGAAGTTGCCAGGTCAAAGGCCAACGAACAGCCAAAAGCCGATGGGATTCGGACGGAAGAGCTTTAGATGACCGACCATTCATTTTGTCACACTGTCCCTCTTGAAATGCACGACGGGCGCCCTGGTGTCTCTCGGAGAGGCGAAAAGCATGATTTTGGACTTCGAGACTCATTTGCGACAATCCTAAGCAGTTCAACATTATTGAAACAATTCTTTTGATCACCATGATCACCATGATCACCAAGAACGTACTTTTCGTGCGGTGGAGCGAGCGCCGAGAAACGCCTGTCTGGTGTGGTGTCATTCTGGCACGTCATTCAGGTTTTGCTGCAATGCAACATGGCACTCCCATGTGACGGCGGTCAAACACAGCTGCGTCTTTCCTCCGGGAGGGGATGACTCCTAAACGCAGCATCTGTAGGGACCAGAAAAAGAAGGCCGTCACCGTCTCCCGGTACGTTCCTGGCACAACATGTCTGTCGGGCCCGCGTGCCTCCTTGTTCAGTATGCGAGAGACACCTTATCCAAGTGAATGTCATGGGCTGTCTGCAAGTGATGCCCTCGCATGACCTGCTTGATCGTCCACTTCGTATCATGCTCTTCGTACCCAGTCATCGCGATCGCGTCGCGCCTTGTCGCGCTTGCCTCAATGGAAATCCTGCGAACGGCCAGGAGGCCAGTTCGAAGCAAGAATCAAGGCGGCCATGTGCAAGGAATCAATCATGAGTGCTGGCAAGGAGCTGTCTACCTTTGTAGGTAGGTTTTACAGGTCTTGGTCGATACGTTGAGTATAATAACAATGAGGCAGCATTTCTTTGCTTATTCGGATTCTTCCAGAAATCCCATTCTTACCATAGTGCTTGGACTGGTGGCCGGCACTGCTACATCATTGCCGAGTGCGTTCAGATTGCGCAACATACCGGAGCCGGTTTGTCTCTGCCTAGTCGAAAGTCATGGGCAACGACGATCGCGTGGTGGGCCCTTAGATCGAAACATTGAAATAGGGCCAAGTCACAACTTCAATGCACTGGATTGCGTGCACGCGTGGTAATGCGATGAGGTCGTCTGTTCTTCTGCAAGAACCCATTGCTTAAGAGGTGGGCAAATTTGCAATCCTGCAACGAGATGAATGTGCATGCAAGCATGCACTATGCGGTGGGCGCGGAGATAGGGAGCTGTCTCTAGGGTAGGCTTAGCAGGCAGAGCGGTATGCAGATGCGTAAATGCGTAAATGCGTAAATGCGTAAATGCGTAAATGCGTAAATGTGTAAATGTGTAAATGTGTAAATGTGTAAATGTGTAAATGTATAAATGTGTAAATGTATAAATGTACCAAGTGCTCGATGCAGGAATTGCAGCATCAAAGTACAAGATCGGCAGGTTGGCTGTTGGCATGCAGATTCCAGGTTCGGTGCGGCTGGCATCATCGCGTGCGGACAGCGGACAGCGGAGTACGGAGCACGGAGAACGTAGCGTGGCCTAGATCCCGCTAAATACACCACCATGCAGCGAGCAACGTGCAGTGTGCAGCGTGCAGCGTGCTGAGGGTTGTTTTCGGTTGTTTTCATCGTTTGGCGCCTGAGCCCTGGTTGGTCCGTAGCATTGGACCCACGCCACTTGGCCGCTGAGCCGTCCGCGGGGCCGTCCACTGGGCCGTCTACTGGGCCTCCTACTGGGCTTTACCATACCAGCAGCCATCAGCAGCCATCAGCAGCCATCAGCGGCCAGCCATCAACCAGCCATCAGCCATCAGCCATCAGCCAACAGGCGGATGCCACCCCCCACCCCTTTCCCTGCCTTGCTTTGCCTTGCCCTGCCTTGCCTTGCCCTGCCCAACCCTTCCCTGCCTGGCTCGTACGTAGCGTGCGGCGCTGCTTACCCCTTCGGCCCCCCGTCATCTCCCACATCGCCATCAAGGCGCCTCCGTACCACGCAACGCTGCTTCTTGCAAATCTCTCTTTCTCGCCGTCTCTGCTTGACGACGACCTGCGAGCGCTTAGCCCCTGAACGGATCTCTCGTGCATCGTACTGTACCTCGGGGTGTATTTGTCTTCATTTCTGTTTTTTTCTGCTTCCCCTTTTATTTTTGCCTTTCCTCATCTGCCGGAGTCGCACCGCACACTCCCTCCTCTGCCTCGTAGAATCTGCTCCGTCCGGCCTTGGTCAAGCCCAGCCTTGGTCTGAAACACCCGCAAACCTATGTGTGCTCGTTTCAACCACGACCTGCTACCGAATCTACAATCTCGATTTCATTTTTGCTACTCCAAACATCATCATTCCCGCCTCAGCATCCGGCCGTCTTCTCCTCGCCCGAGCTCATCGAGAGTTGTTGACGTCCTACCCCGTCAAAAAGTCGTGCTTGGCCGCCGCTCAACGCCACTCGGCCATCCCGGTTATAGATCCAGACTTCTCTCCTGGCTCACCTCCCCCCCCTTCTCTTTACGACCCTCTCTTTTTCTCCTCGCCAACGCCGCGATTCCATCAAGAACTTCAAGTCCCCATCAGATCGACTAAGCAGCCTGGCTTCATCAATTGTCCCGTCTAGCCCCTCTGCCTGAGGGGCATCTTCGTCTTGCGTCGCGCATTCGCCGCCTTCTCCTATTTTTATCCGTAAACACCTTGCTGGGCTGCCGCCACAGCATCTCGTCTGACCCAACATGAGGGAAGTCAACTTTAGCATTCCAAACGTCAACAAGGCGTCGGTCGGCATCACCACCGCCCTCTACGATCGCCGCGCTCTAGACTGCACGTCGACGTTGCCTCTCATCAATTCGCTCAACCACCTCGCTTACCTGACTACCTCGTCCGCCCGAATCCGTGACATCCTGACTGTAGACGGAGGCATCGAACGCCTCGTCTGCATTCTCAAGCAAGGCCGAAGCAAGGATTTGATGGGCATGTGGAAGTGGAATCTCGCCTTCCAATGTGTCGTCAATATCGGTGTGCGAGGGACTGAAAATGTACGAACACGCGTTGTCGAGGCCGACATGGTGCCAGTCATCGCCACCATCCTCGACAATTACATCAAGATCATTGAGAAGTGCCGCGAAAAAGCGGAAGAAGCGAGCCAAAAACAGTTACATGAGCACCATCATCATCGCCGCCACAGGGGCAGCGACCATCGCACCTCCAAAACGTCCACCTCCTTCACGAATCGGCCTGCTCGCTCAGAGTCCGACCAGAGATCAGTCCGACGTCACGGTCCTCCACCCTCCATCGACGTATCTGCGAGCTACGCCGGGCCATCGACCGCCGCTGCTCATCCCAACGCTGAAACTACAGCCGCGCCATCCAGCCGCGCCGTCACCCCTACACCGGATCGACCGACAACCATAACCTCGGCGGCGACATCATCATCATCATTATCGACAACAACAACCACAACAGCAGCAGCAACAACAACAACAACAACAACAACAACAACAACAACAACGATTGACGGTCACAGGTACAATTTCCGGGGCCCTGATGCCCGCAACGCGAATGTTGCGTCGTCCGGCTCAACAATGCAGCCTCTTGTTGCAGCAATTTCTGCCGTTGACGGTACAAGCAGCTTCGTACGTCCTGTTCGTGACTCAGACCGTTTGGCGTCGATGGTCCAAGGCGGTCCACTCGAGTCTCAGCCAACTTCGCCTTCCACGCCCCTGCCCCCGCCTCATCTGCGATCGCCGGCAGCGATGCCCTCTGCCGTGACGAACGCCGCCGGGTCTGCTGCTGCTGCTACTGCCGCTGCTGCTGCCGCCGCCGCCGCCGCCGCCGCCGCGGCAGCCACAGCCGCCCTCGACGCGTCTGAAACTCGACGGCGACCGTCCATCCGACATCAGAACTCCACCATCGAGACGGACGATCTCAATGTGGACAGCATGGCTTCCGACGACTCCCCCGATGCTGACATGGCTGGGACCACTGAGATGCAGTCTACTGTCGGCATACAAGACATCTCTATGGAAGATGGGGAGAGTATGCTTGCTGGGTCATCCCTGAATTTGACGACGCCGACTGTTTCGGAAACTCATCCAGACCCAGGCGCTTTTGACATCGCACATCGCGCGGCAATGGATGGCAGCATCGGCAATGCAGCCGCCCCGACGCCTGTCCCACCCATGGGTTTGTCGCCCAATCGACCGTCCATCGTCACTCCACCCCAGCCGCCAGCCCCAAATACGACAGTTCCGCGCTATCTGCTGGATCGTCACTTTGTCCCTACCCCTCAGATGCTCGCTGTGATGCCGCGAGAAGAGGACGTCTTGATGTCTCTGCAGCTCTTGGCTTACGTCTCTAAATACTGCTGTTTACGGACCTATTTCCAGCAAAGCCACCTGGTGCCGAGACTGTCTCTAGACGTGAACCTGGCAGCTTTTGAAGGAGGAGACGACGAGCAAATCGATGCAGGCGAGGGCCATCTGCCCGACGAAGAGTACCTGCTGCCCAACGACTTTAATCTCTTCCCCCTCGTCGAGAAATTCACCGTTCGGTACCACAGCACTGACATGCAGTACTGGGCCGGCGTTGTCATGCGAAACCTTTGTCGAAAAGATGACACCCGCGGTGGAATTCGACAATGTGCGTACTACAAGTGCGGAAAGTGGGAAGAGTTCACGAGACAGTTTGCCAAATGTCGCCGATGCCGCCGCACCAAGTATTGCAGCAAAGAATGCCAGAAAAGCGCGTGGGCCTTCCATCGCCACTGGTGCGTGGCTGCCTCACAGTAGACGAAGCTTGACACAAGGAACGAACAAGTAAAAAAAAAGAAAATAAAAAACCAAGGCACAGCCTCGCGACAGCGCGACACCGTTCTACTTGGTAATATCTGTCTTTTCGGCAACAGCCTGCCAATGCATAGCACAGCAAAGTGTTTGGTCGACACGAGGCATTTCATCTCGATACCATGGGCTTAGGGGAGAGGGGGAGGGGCGGCGTTTATGGCGAACAAATGGAGCATCTCATATCCACTGCATACCTGTTTTCTTTGTCGTGTCTCGGTGCCATGACGGCGATGGCAGCAACGCAAATTTATCCAGCTCAGGAAATCTCGCTGACGACAAACCTCATTACGGCCGAAAGAACAGACCAACAGGCGACCGACTCAAGTACATAAAATATGTCTTGACCTAGCAGAGCGGATGGCTGCTCAATTAACACGGACCTCGACACAGAGTACAAAGCGAGCAAGGAATCAATAATTTTGGAGCAACGCCGAGTTCAGAAAAAAGAAAAAAAGAAAAAAGAAGCCTTGTTGCCAAACGCGCGATTCATTGCCCTTTTTTACAGGCTAGGGGGGGGGGGGGGGGGGGCAGTTGGGTAGAAGCCGAGCAAAAACAACAAGACGTGACACGATTATCTTTGAAAACCGGTAATCTTGGGAGGCCGTTGGAGAAAGAAGAAAGAGGGGGTTACAAAGTCAATATGTGCAAAGAAGGACGACAGTCACATAAGGAAGGGGGAAGGTGAGGCGGGGGTTTTGGGCAGACACGAAGTATTTGTTACGGGATTAGTTGGAGCATGGCTGGTACTCGTACGCTTTTTTTCTTTTGTTCCCTGGTTTTATTTTTCTAAAAACTTTCCTTTGCGTCGTAGATGAATGGGCAACGAAATCATGATTGCTGTACATGGCCTCTTTCTTTTCTCATCTCTTTGATTGCACCAACACCTTGGATCTTTGTGTTTGTGTGATTTTAAAACAGGGTTAATGATGTAAACGCCGGGCAGATGGTAACAAACCAAGTGGAAAAAAAAGGCGGGGGGGAGAAAAGAGAACAGCCATCGATTGACATGGTTTGCAGAACATGTACACAGAGAGCAAGAAACAAGCAGAAAAGAAGGCAAGATAATGGCATTTGGCTACCTCGACGCCAAAGCCTTGCGTCTGCTCTTGCCGGGCCGAGGAGCGGCTTTCGGCTTCCCCTTGCGCACTCCCCCACCAGCCTTCATCTTCTTGGAGTTGAAGCCGGACAGGTCGCCGGAGCTGATGGCGTCTCCGGACTTGCTGTGGCGCTTCTTGCCGCCGAAGCCGTACTTTTCGTTCTTCTTTTGGCGTTTGCCGCCGGGACCGGGGGTGCGTTGGGAGCGGTGGTGCTGTTGTTGCTGGGCAAGTTCCTTGTCGACGCTGACGTCGAAGAGATCTGCCTCGTTGGTGTTCATGTCGTTGCCGCCGGATTCTTGGCGCTCTGAGCAGGAGAATCGTGGTCAGTATTGGTTTTTTTTGAGAGGGGGGGGGGTTAATTTCCAAGTTGAGGACGGGGACAAGAGGGATGTATTGATGAACCCAAAGAGAAAGGAAAGAAGACGAGGAAAAAAGAATTCAACGGGGACAAGAGAGAGAGAGAAAGAGAGAGAGGGACAGGGAGAAAGTGCTGCCTGACTTACTTCGCTTCAGCGACTTGATCTTTTCCAGCGTCTCCCGCTTGGCCTTTTGTCGCTCCTGAAGCTTGGCCACCTGGACCTGTTTGCCAAACTTCTTGAGGTCGCGCAGCTTGCGGGCCTCGGCGGCGGCCTTTTTGGCCGACGCCTCCTCAACCAGCTTGACCTTGACCTTGTCCATGTGCGTGTCCTCCTTTACCATTTCGGCAAAGTAGTCCTTTGGGCGGGAAAAGGGCACCCCTTCGGCCACGAGCCTGGCGCGGCCCTCCCTGGCAGCCTCGAGACATTGCGAGTAAAAGGCCAGTTCACGCTGCAAGTCGTCCGCGACGTCGGGGATCGAGTCGGCCGTCCTGGATGACGAGGCAACGGACTGGTGAGAGGCAAAAGTGGCGGACTTGTCAGTGGGAAGAGCGATGCGGGCTAGGGTGGCTTGCAGAGCGGCCGTGTTGTTGATGGTGAGTCGTGTGTGAGGAATGAGGTCTTCCCTGTCTTCGTCATCGAGGTCTTCGAGGTCTGAGACCGGAATGTCGTCGTCTTCTTCTTCTTCTTCGTCGTCGTCGTCGTCGTCGTCGTCTTCGTCGTCGTCGTCTTCATCTTGGTGTTTTTTTGCTCTGGCAGTGTAAACTTTGGCGGATCGACTTGACTTTTCCCTCTCGAGCTTTTCTTCCATTTCGATTTCAGAATCCGAGGTGTCGGATTCATCCATCCCGCCTAGATTTGACTGCACACCGGGGATCAGCAGAGACAGCTATCAGGACGGAGGCCACACTGCTTACTTTTTGTGTTTGGTCCTTCTGATCCTCCTCCTCCTCCTCCTCCTCTTCCTCGTCATTGCTGGCGCCCGACTGAGCGTCTTCGTCCTCGTCCTCGTCGGCGTCGTTTTCTGACGGTGCCCCGCCGAGCCTCGACGTCGAGTTTGTGCGTTTGAGGGCCTGCTTGTGTTTTTTTTGCTGCTTCAATTTCTTGAAGTCTAAGCCCTTTTCGGCAGCCAAGGCCGCGCGCAATCTGCCTTTGGCGACCATTTTTCTTTCTTTTTCCAAATTGTTGCTGCCCAGATTCCTGGCTTGTGACTTAAGAAACGCTGGGTGGACTCGGTATAGTGAACTTTGGAAAAACTTCCCAAATTCTGCCGCGCCTTTATGCATTCACCGCCTTCTACTTCCGGCACCCCGGGAAGTGAGTTATACCTGGCCAATTAGACGTACGTTCCGCTATTTGTTTTTTTTTTTTGCGATCGCAAAAAGACACCGATTGTTCGTGTACGACGTGAGGTGTGCAGGGTGTGCGGATTGATATCGGTTGCGATTATGGACGAAGCAAGGCGTGTGAGTGTAAGTCTTATGTTATCTTACGACCGTGAAAGTAAGGGATAAAGAGGAATAAATTTTCACCGCCCGGAAATCGCTGCTTTTCATTCTACGTTGCGCGAACTCTATTTTCATACGCAGAGTCATAGATTACGTTACGCCGAAACCAAGTTTTTGGCGTGATAGTCTGTTAGGAAGTTTCAGTCGATTATGCAAAATTTTAATTTTTTTTTGTATGATAACCCATTACTACCCATGACTGACCATTATTGTTTATTTAATATTGATTTATATCCGCTAGGGGGGGAATAATGTTTTAAAAACTCATTCATCTTGTCCTCTATTTGATGCCTTATATATTATATTATGGTCACAAAAAAAATGAATCAATACCTGGAACCATGTGTAGCGTGGGGAGACCTTTGATCTCGCTGCCTCGGTGCCAAATTACTCTTCGAGACTCCAAAAAAAACACAATTCTCCAGAGGAAGACTGCGTGTGTCTTGTAGTCTGAACTACTCGACAGGCTCAAGAGGAACTCGCAAGATCAGACTGAGTACCTCTTTATTACACGGAGAAAGCATAGACCAAAGAACATTGAATCACACACACCAGGACGAATGGGCGGGTCTTTAATGGGTAGAGGATGACCTTCACGTTCTTTGAGAATCAGAGAGCTGCATTTCGAAAAGGCATCCGCCAACCGGTTGTATTACTGATTGACGAGGAGCGAAAGCTAATAAAATCATCCAACAAACGATGAGAAATCGTCGTCGAGGTCCGTAACAAAGATCAAGAGGAAAGGCAAAGAGAAGAAACATAAACCGTCCTAGTCATCAGCCTTGAAACACAACGTCTCGTTCCGGACACCTGTCGATTCCTCCACTCCCGTTCCGTCCCTGTCCGTAACGCCCCAATATCTGCCAGCTTGTGTCCATGGTGCTAGCAGCTTCAGGGTTCTTGAGTGAGAGTCGTGCGTTTCATGCTCGAGTTGAGTTGACCATCTACATGATAACGCAGAAAGCTCCGGTTCGCTGATCTTCGCCGTTGGTGCCAGTGTTGGAAGAGGGCGTGGTGGGCTCAACAGCCTTGGCGGGCTTGGTAGCAGCCGTCTGCTTGGAGACCTTGGCGTCGAGTCTGGTGGAAGGCATTTTGAGTTAAGTGAGAAGTGTGATGATAATGTCTGAGTGGTGTGAAATTCAAGCAATGACCGAAGAAGTGTCTGATGTATGATTTTGAAGCAAAGGTCGGGATGAACAACTTTTTTGAACTGAGACTCATCATCATCAACTCGTCGATGGATTGTAGGCTTTTTATACGTCAATGGACAACGCGTAACCTCGGCTTCGCAATGACATCCCGACGGATTTGGAATCGCCGAGGGGCTTGAGCTCATCTCATGTTTGCATTGTTGCGAAACGATTGTTCTCGTCAGAGATAACGATTTGCCATCCAGTTGATCCTCCCAACACGCCAATTTTGCACAAGCCGAACAGGAAAGCAGAGTCCGGACGCAATATGTTTGCTCAACAGGATTCTAGCCGCTCAATTCGCAGATCAAAATGTCCGGGCTTTTGCTACGGCCGCTGGATTTCGATTTGAGCGTCACTTCGACCGGGGGCCGGTGGATTCTACCCATTGTCTCTCTTAGTATTGTCTGTGGCCGGCCTCACCAGACTGCCAGGAGAACAATATTAAGCATTGGAACAATATTAAGCATTGGAACAATATTAAGCATTGGAACAATATTAAGCATTGTGTCTGAGCTCGTGCTCAAGTATGGAGAATTGGATGCGCACCGAGGACAAACAACCGCCACATTTCTCAGCTTTATGCTGATCCCGAGCTCCGTGTCGTCGGCGGAACTGGGTTGTTGACGCGGTCAACATGCACTTTTCTCGCTCGTATCAGTCGCCTCCGCGAAGCTCGCCAATGCCGGCGAATGCAAGGACCAACGAGATTGCCTCTCGAGTGAGCGGCAGAGAATCGTAACCCTTCGCCTCACTGCATCTTCATTTCATGGCGAGTACGTCTGGTGATAGTCAAAGGGACGTGCTTGCTTGCCACGATGAGCATCTCGATCGCAGGAATAGAGATACACGTCTTGTTTGCGTCCCTGTATGTCCGACGCTACATAGAATAACAGGCAGAGCTATTCAAAAGCAAGTTTGACTTGATTGTGTAAACGACATGGCCACCCACCTTCAGCTTCCTCCAAGCCAACACTCGTCTTGACGCCGGGAATATCGATCCCGGCGCTTGACAGAAGGAACATCTCATTCGTTGGAGGCAATGGAATGCTCCAACACATCCCGATGCGAAGAGTGGCGGTTTCACGAGACCCAAGAGCTTGCGACGCCTGCAGTAATATTATCATGTTGGAGACAATGCAGCGAAGCGTTCACGTGAATTGGCCCGGGCCTCGAAAGCACCAAGGGCGAGTTGACCATCGAGATCTGTCGAGGCCATCGACACCCGTCAGCTTCATGCCGCATATCACCTGATCCCACCTGATCAGGTGAGTTGAGAGATTGTGTATCATGGCACGGATGGCGCAGATTGCATCCTTACAACTGGGTGTGACTCGTGAGTGAACTGGATGTGAGCAGCGATGAGTTATTTTTCCTTTCCCCCCAGTTGGAGAAGTAAGAACCCACCTAATCTTGGAGTGCGTGTGCGGGCCAATTTAGTTGGCTGTCCGCGCTTATGCCTTTTTGGCTTCTCCACTAAAATTTTATGTTTGCTTGACGCAGTCTCGACTTCGGACTCGACTCGGCAACATCCAGCACTCTATGGCTGCAGACACGACGCAATGCCTCACAAGCACAAGAGAAAGCGGGGAGGCGAAGACATGTGAGTTCTCGCACAGTTCGGTCGGACTGTGGCCCAGTAGCAGAGACCTGACCATGCTTCAAGCTACGATTTGCCCCCTTCACAACGTGCACTCCCGCTTCCGGCAACTGCCAACAAACAAAACGGTCGTCAGGCCAAAGAGCAGACCGGGGTCAAGAAACAGCGGAAATATCAAAAATCCAACAATGACGCCCCTCGAGCGTTTCGAAGACTCATGGCATTCGCACATGGAAAGAAGACACGCTCGGGTCTCGACAATGGAGACGGCGCAAGCATCAGAACCAAGATATCGAGCACCCCAACCGAGACGCCTCGCATCCAGCCTGGAGAGAGCATGAGGGCCTTCTCTGCACGTGTGGATGCGGCACTTCCAGTTGCGGGACTGGCGACCAAAACAAAAACCAAAGATGGCAAAGACTCGCTCGGCCTCAAAGTTCGCAGTACACGCAAGGAAAGGAAGATGCACAAGCTGTACGATCAGTGGCGTGCTGAAGAACGGAAGATTCAAGAACGTAGGGAAGAAGAACGCGAGCTTGCGGAAGAAAGGGAGATGGAGACTGCTGGTATCGGAATGGGATCTGAAGCCTTGTTTGGCGATGTAGAAAAGTCGCAAGGCAGTAAGAAGAAGGGCCACAAACGCGGCAAAGAGCAAGACGTTGATCCTTGGCAGGACCTGATACGCAAGCGAGGAGAGACTAAGATAGGGCTGCACGATGTCGCACAGGCGCCACCAGATCTTGCGCATAAGAAGATGCGTAAACAACTCCAAATTGGCGGCGCCGCGGTCGACGTGGACAATGTTCCCAAAGCCGCTGGGAGTCTGCGGCGACGTGAAGAGCTGCAGACGGCGAGAGACGACGTTGTTGAGGCGTACAGGAAGATACGAGAACATGAGCAGGCAAAGCTTGACGCTCAGAATGAAAAGGGATAGAACGGGTCGTGATAGCGGCCTGTGGTGGGTTGGGCGACTCCGAATTCTGTGTTGTTCGCAATAGAGACCCAGCGGTGGAATACGGTGATTTTTGACTGCCCCCAACTTCTCGAGCCCCTGCATAGTAGGTATTTACATACGTCATGGCATTATAGGCAGGCACGTACGCAGTACCTTCCTACGAACAACCCTGGTGAGGACGTGGACAGAGCGTGGGATACTACAAGGTAGTGAATGGCACGACAGTCTTGTATCCATGCTTACGTCATCTGACGCTACGTAGACTCGGGCTGCATTTTCCTGCGGTGCTCCCAGCAGTCCACTTCTCGTACTCTCCACACAACTGGTCGCATGTTCAACTCCCGTTGGTAAATTCTTTTTTCTCGATTTTCTCCCCTGTCATTCATTGTTAACGCCTCTTGCTCAGCATGAGAAGATCAGAACGGAGCCCATCATGGTGTTGGATCTTGAGGGGCTGATTTCGCATCTCTTGACTGTTATATCGTGCGCTGGCGAACAAGGTATGAATCTTTGTTTTGACACATGTTATTATTTTGTCCAAAAAATACAAGATCACGACACTCGATCTGGTGTACTTCAGTCTCGGATCGCTGTGTACCATAAGATCAAATGTTGGGATTTTACGGATTTCAGGAAGAACGACACCGATTCACAGATACACTGACCAAGATTCCCGTAGGCTGCTCCATTTTTGACATTGTAGATGAGATCCAGCATTCGTCTGAAATTTCGGGACCGCGAAGCCGTAACTTCAGCGAGCCCCTTTCGGATCATGGGGTTGCTACTATTTGGAATTGGCTCGTCTCGGTCAATGACGTGTCTGTTGGACTACAAAGGGAGTTCAATCAGGTTCCTCTGTCAGATCTGCTGGCTATGAACGCCGCAAGCAGCAAGTCAGAACAAGGAGATGGTAACGTCAACAAGGAACACCCTCGTCCACTCATCCAACAGTCAACAGTCAGCAATATCAGCAATATCAGCAATTCATCAACGCCTCCTCAATCCATTAGGGTTCACGTCTCCGAGGACACAATGTGGGAGACGATCACGGGACACTCTGTAAACTACAAAAGAGTCCCCCGCTTAGAATGGCTCCTGCTTCTCGGCATCGCTTCCACCAAGTCTGAGGGCATCTTGCAGGGCGATCTCGGGCGCCTTGTCGAGCAGGACAAACGATCAGTGCCAAAGAGAACCGACGTGCTGGTGAAGAAGGGTTACATTGTGAAGAGGACGACACTTGTTCGAGGCACCAAAACCAGCAAGCTGTGGCTCAAATCATTTGCACCGCCCCTGCCAAAGGAAGGAGAAGACCAGAATCAAGAGAATGAAGAAGAGATCAATCTGTCGTACCAGACCTTGGCCGCCAACCTGGACCAGGTGCCGTGGCATACTCGGTGGACAGGGGATTCCATGGACTTTCATGCGCTGGCCACCACCATCATGGCAGTGGCAAAGCAGTGGCAGGTTATTCGTCTCCAGGATCTCAAGGCGAAGCTTGGAGTCCTTGGCATGCGCTGGCAGATGAAGATCGTCTCTAAGATCTGCCGATTCCTCAACTCCCGTGGTGCCATTCAGTACGTCGCGGCCAAGCTGGAAACCAAGGTCTTCAAAGACTGCATCAAGTTCAACAAAGATTTGAGCCCAAAGGATTGGTCAGCGTTTCTTGCCACGGGCAAGCGTTCCGCGAAGCCCATGAAGACAGCCCTGCTCGGCATCGCGGAAAGGGCAGACCCAGACTTGCAAGCGGACCTTTCACATGTCAACGGCGCAAAACTTGGACAGTGTCCGCCATGGACGATTGATGATCCGCTTCCTCAAAAAATCACAAGAGCGGCCAGGTCTTTTGGAGCGGTTGGCGTGACGAACCCCGAGATTTACGTTCTGACGTTGGGTCCTTCTTTCAACCGTTTCATCTCGTCCCTGACGAGCTTCATGGCAACTTCCAATGTGCAGCCGCTGCGATTGCAACATCTCCAGCTCAAGAGTGAACACATCAGAGTAGGAAAAGTTGCTTCCTACAGGTTCTTCACACCTCAGCCCTTGTCAACGCCAGAGACTGGCGTCGCGAGCCAAGGCGCCAGTGGTGTCAAGGGCGGCTCCGTGACAAGTCCCGCTGAGTCCTATGGCTTCTCGTTGCACTGCGCTGAGCCTAAATTCGCGGGCACAAACAGTGGTCTGCAGGATATTTGCGGCATTTCCAAGAAACAAAGGATGCGGCAGAAGGAGCCGAAACGAAAGGGGCGGCCGAAAAATCAGCGGTTGGAGACTCCTCCCGAACCCTCCGAACCCCCTGAGCCCGATGGACCTGAAGAACCCGAAGAACGGGCAAGGCCTTCAACGCCGGACCGTTTGCCTCAACCATCAGATGAGACTCTTGCTGGGAGAAAAAAAAATCTTTCAGTCACGCTGCGTGTCTCAAGGGAGGCTCTCAGAAAGCTCCTTTTTGGCTCTCATGTTGGAACGAGATCGTCCTCTGTCCGGAGATCCGAAGTGAAGCCCAGACCCAAATCCATTGCCGGGACCAGACTGGACCACATCGGTGACGATGACGCTTTCCCAACGAGCACGTGCAACGATTCCACCCAAAACTCATCCCGCGCAGGAGCTGCCGGCCGAGCTGTGGGCCGTGGCCGTGGCCGTGGTCGAGGGGGACGCCGAGGGGGCGGCCATAGTAGATCTTCGCCTTCGAAGAAGCCAAAGGTGGAAGGCTCTTGGTCCCGGCCTTGGACATGCGAGGCTTGCGGTGGCAGCTGGAAGAACGACATTGGATTGAAATATCATCTTGAAAAGTCAAAAACTTCTTGCAATCCCGATTATGTGCCCGTAGAGAGGGGACCGGGTCATCTCGGCAGAAGGTCAACTTTTTACAATTCAAAGACGGCTGAAGACGCTTCAGACGACCTGACAGACCAGCCCAGGACTTCAAGTGTTGGTCCGCGGGAAGGAAGAGGAAAGCGCAAAGACCCGGAGGCCAGTCTTCACGCCACCCGCAGTCCTGAGATAGCTGAAAGGGGCACCGACTCCGAAGCACGCCCGACCCAGCCCAGCCCTTTGCGTGCCCACTCCAGCCCCAAGGCTCCTCCTGCTGTCACTACCGTCAAAGCTCTGAAGCGAGTTACAAACGATTCGCAAAAGCCATTTCGATTCTCCAAGACGAATTTGGATCAAGGCCTCTTATCCTTGGAACCTGCAGCAGCCCAAGATGGTCGTGAGTCTTACACGAAAGGAGGGCCGGATCCCTCTTCACAACACGTCGATGACAGCCTTCACGAGGTGCTCGTGGGCAACAACTCTGCTCTACTCGACGACGCTGTGCACAGATCAGCCACAAACGCTCGATCTTTAAACTCGAAACATAGGATCGGGGATGCAAATCTTCGCCGTCTCATTGAAAAGCTACTTGACCGACAGGGCGGGGTTGTTCTTGGTGGCAAATTGCTCTTCAACACGATTCTAGGCATGTGGAATGAAGAGTTTTCTGCACAAAAACAATCAGTTCCCACCAAGAAACAGTTTCAGACAACCATCAGCCGCCTTCTCAAGGAAGGCGTCATCACTGAGTCGTGGCATGCATTTCGAGATGCCACCAGTTCATTCTCCAAATGTCAACTTTTGCTCTTGCCGGGGCACGATCCATTCTCGGCTGAAGCCACTCGCCTGGTGGAAACGGTGAAGGAATCGCAAATGGCCGCATCGGCGACGGATGGGTGTCGACCGAGCGTTGCAGGAGAGGCAAACTCATCAGAGGCGAAGATCGGCGTACGTGGGCGGAGGTTACTCGCAGATGAAGTGGCTGTGCTTCATGCTCCCGTCTACGCTGCTCGAATCGCGGCTCAGAAAGAGGCCGAGACGGAGGATCGTGATCGAGTGAAGAAGAGATCAATGCGCTCTGAGGGCGGGGCTTTATTGCAACGTGATGATTCCTTGACCCCCGCAAAGAGACGGAAAACTTCCAAAATCACGCCGTTGGGTTTGCGATCCCGGGCGAACGGTGGGCAATCTGCCGCGTTTCGCGAATTGCGCATGACGGCGTCACCAGCGAGAAGAGTCCGATTCTTGGAACCAAATACATGTCTTGAACAAGATGGACCTTCCGAGACCAACATTTTCGAAGAACATGACGCCTCTGCCAGCCAAGATACAAGCGATGGGGGAGACGTCGAGATCGCAGCTGGTGTATCACCGATTGCATCACCGATTGCATCTCCAGACGTGTCTCGGAAAGGAGACTTTGCCGACATGACAACTCTCTCTGGTCGCAACGGAATATGGCCGTGGCTGGACGCTCAGTACTTTGAACGAGCCCGGGGGAGTTTCAAAATGCAAGGATGGATGCCAGATGCTGACTGGTTTGTTTGGGAGGGTTTCCCCCAAGCCTTGGAGAAGAGACAAGCGAGCCTGGTCAGCCTGAAAGGGAGGCAAAGGAGGCAAAGGACCGCAGAGGATATTGCTACCGAGGACACTGCTTCAAGCTCATACCGGGGTCACATTAGCCAAGTCCAGGCATGCTTTGAATTGGAAATGGCCTACAGACCACCATCATCTTCCACCACCGAACCCGCTGTCCGCTCCGCCGGTCCTCACAACATCTTTGTGAATCTCGGCGGCACAGAAGCCGTGCGCCTTCAGCCCTCGTCTCAGGATGCTCGTCAGCTGAAGTGGCCCAAGTCTGGACAGATGACGCAGACATCATTGGGCCTGAACAGAGTCGCCTTGGACAAGGAAGATGCGTCGTCCTCGAGCGACGACGGCCTCGACTTACGGTTTCCCGTCAGAGCCGGCCACGGCCAGCTTCGTTCTCTCCGCAGAGCAAAGAATGCCGCGCAGAGAAGTCGCACGCTGACTCCCTCCGCCAACGTCTCGCTAGCCGACTCCATGGACAACGACGAGGACGAGGACGTTGGATTTTTTGAGGATCCCATGGGTACGCCAGACGAGTTGCTGGCCGCTTGCATAGCTGTCAGCGCGTTGATGGGTGGCCTAGAAAAGGCCGGGGACTGGGAGCTTCTCCTCGTCATCTTCCCAGGTGCGAAGCTCGGACAGGTGCGCAAGTTTTGGCAGGACGCGCAGAAAACCCAGTCATCATACATCCAAGGCTGCACACGGGCTTTTCAGCAAAACTTGATGGCCGCATTTGAACAAGAGGAGCTGGCTAGGATTGATGTCGAGAACCCTCGAAACTACGACTGGCGGAGCCTGATACAGTGGACGCTGAGACTGCCTCCCCAAGCTGAGTTCCGTCTTCCTGCATCCCGAGACGTGTTGGACAGGCAGTTTCGCCTGGTCGATGTCGAGGACTCGACCGACGATTGGCGAGAGCGATTCTTTCATTCGCAGGCGTCCGTCTTCTCGCGCTTCGAAGCGGCGACCTCCAAGCCCGCCGCGCTTGCCGTGAGACAGCAGGATCCGCGGCGTCTGAATGACAGATCACGTCCGAAGTACAAGCACAAGCACAAGCACAAGCACGACCACGAGTACGAGCTCAGAATCGTCAAGTCGTGGATCAAGGCTCTCTGCGGCACGGGAACGACCGAATACTCGGCCGAGACCATCAGGGACAAGCTATGGACCCTGTCTCCCAGAAATGAGGGCGTCGCGGAACAGCTGTGGAAGGAGGCAATCGACCAACTGACGAGAGAGAGGATCATCTGCCGGAGCAAGAGGCCGCCGCTGGGCGGGCGGCCCTATCGGCTCAACGAGGGATACCTGTCGGCGCTGGGCAGGATGGCGCAGAGGGCAAAGTACGACGCGGCCGCCCGGTTCAAGTCGGAGCTGGATGCGGCGTTCCGCACGCGCGGGAGCCTGACGGTGCCGTACACACTGAGCGACGGGACCATGATGGCCCTGACCAACCTCAGCGGCGCCGGGAGGATCAGGCTGGTGGCGACCAACGTGCCCGACATACCCTTTGGCTTCGAGCCCGGCAACTACGAGAGCCGCAAGTACCCCAAGTCGTACCTCCATTTTGGCATCGAGGCTGTGCCCGAGGACACGTACCTCTTTGACGACAAGATTGCCGTCCTCGCCGCCGCACGGGACACGAGCCCTCCGGTCTCTGGGCCACGGGGGGAGCTGCCCCAGTGGGTGGACATTCTCGGCGCCCCCGACGCGGCGCGCTGGTCGGACGTCCTCGGCGCCTTCTGCTTTGTCACGGCCACCCGAGGCACCATGGACGTGCCGGGCATCTGCAGCGCCCTGAGCCCCGTGCTGGACGAGTTCGAGGCCCGTCTGATCCTGGACTGGGGGAGACAGACGGGGGTCCTGGGCAAGGTGACGGGCGGCATGGGATCCCTGGTAGGCGAGTGGTGGTGGCTGGCTGTGCCTTGGGCGCGGAAAAGGGCGTGAAGCTGTTTGAACGAGGAACGAGGACCGGAGGACTATTTCATCAAGTTTCAGGATATCTTGGAAAACAGCGTCGTATGAGATATATATCTATATTTACAATCTTACTCTGGGAAAACAGGTCTATTTTTTTTTCTTTTTTTGGCAGTAGTCTGTAGATAAGAGAAGAAATGAAAAGAAAGCCTCAGGATCCTACCACCAAAATGGTCATGTAAACCATCAAAATCATGCTTCAATGATGCGGCAGATACAACTTACCAAGCGACGCATCAAGGCCATAAAAAGATGAAATGACAAAATCAAGGCATCACTGCGAAGCCATGAAACTAAAACTCATCTTGACATGTGCCAGCAAACGGGACCTTACTTCTACCAGTCCAGTGAAAAACGTATGTAGTGGACTTTAAAACTCAGACAAACAATCTGTATTCAGGACGTCAAGATTTCGCACATCTGCTGTTAAATGACAATGCTAGGTAAGCTTTGTTCGCTCTCACTTTGTCCGCCCGTATGCTTCGCCGCAAAACCCCTACGTACTTTTGAAAAAAAAGTAGACAATGTCAAGGTAGATACAAAAGGAGATGAGCAAAGGAAAAAAAAAAGAGGGACAAATGACTTAAACACCAAAAAGCACTTTGAGCAACAGAGCCGCCAGGAAAATCACCAGCGCCACAATGGCCCGATCGAGCCACAGCGGCACACCATCGCCAGGGGGCCGCGTTGTTGTTGACGAAGCCGGTTGAGCTTGAAGGACTTGTTGAGGCGGCCGGGGCGTGTCGAGACTAGCCGAGGCCACGGCGGAAGATGGTACGCAGGTCGCTCGGCTGCCTGTTGCTGGTGCTGGTGCTGATGCTGATGACGACGATGACGAGGGACCCGTGCTCCTCGCCGCCTGAACGGGAACGGTCTGGACGAAGCCCTCGGCAAGATCGGCGGCAGTGTCGGAATCGCCATCGCGACGTCGACCGTCGTCTTGCTTTTGGCTCGGTGCTACGCCGACCTCATCCTTCCATGCCATGTTCAGCTCAGCCGGGACTTGGACCTCGCTTGTGGTCGTCGACGACGACGACGTGACATCTTTAGCCTGCTTCTCCGCTTCCGAGAGTATGTCGAGGTTTGTCCTGCCGCACGTCGAACATCTGAACGAGCGCGATTCGAGGGCCATGTGCCGTCGAGTCTCGTCGGTCGTGTCCAGACCGCCGAGTTGTCCACGGGCGTCAGTTTCCATGAAGCTCCGTAACCTGCGATTCCCTAGTTAGGCCCTCTCTCTCTCTCTCTCTCTCTCTCTCTCTCTCTCTCTCTCTCTCTCTATCCAAAATTGTACTCACGCAACGAGCGCTGTCCTGATGCCCCATGCCGGCTGCCAAGTCTCCTCATGATGACCGCTTATGCTGAGGCATATCTCCCGGTTGGCCTCGAATCGGCCGCTCGGCGTGGTGAAGCGGAAGCTGGGCGGCCGCAGGGGATACGTCGGCGGAAGGACGATTCGGCCATGGTACAGGCCCTCGCTGTAGACCGACTTGGGAGGGCCCCGGAGCGTAAAGTGCCACTCGAACAGGTCCGTCTCGAGAGGTTCTGCCGTGTAATCTGCACACGGGGAGCTCGAGAGCTCAGCTGCCTCGCGGACTGGGCGGATGCACCACAAAACGTCGGTCAGTCACTTGTCTTGCGTGTCTGGATGCCGGGGCTCGGACTTACGGATTCGTCGAATCGTGGGCGACTTGGAGCTTATCTGTGGAGTCGTGTTTGTCGCCGCCGCCATGGCGATGGGGGTTCGTATGCGTAACAGGGGAGGTAGATAGACAGGAGGGAGCTCGTCGTCGTCGTCGTCGTCGTCGTCGATCTCGTCTCTGTTCAACACATGTACCCAAATACAGTACAGGTTCTCACCACTGCATGACTGGAATCGTGGCAATCGGACCGTCCTGCGCCTATCCACCTCGTAAGACGAAGCGATGAGGGATGATCGTGTGGGTCGTTTCGCAAAACAAGAGAGAAAAAGGCCAAGCCTTCTTTTCTTTCCTTTGTAAACTGTTTTTTTCTCCCCTCCCTCAACGTTGCATCGACAGACAACCGAGAGACGCAGGCAGACAGGTACGTAGCCGCTCACATGTGATACCTTTCGATGTGATAAATGCTATCTGGCCAAATCAACCGCGTAGGAATGTGCCTCTGTCAACGACCGTATCCTGACTCGGTTGATCATTGACTCATCCATGTACCGAGCAGCGAATAGCCGACTCCTCATAAAGCTTGGTACTGCTTCATCTTGGAACCCGCTGACGTGGCTGTTACCGCTGGAAGCGCGGACCAATCACAACCACCTTTAGATGCTGACTAAGTTTCGGGCTTGCCAAATCGGCATTACAATCCCAAAGCAGCTCTTCCTTTCCTCATGAATCATATTGCGACAATTGCGCCATTTCATGCTCGTCCGAGTATGTGAGTATGTGGACGTCCATTGAAATTTCTAAATCCCCGGTTCTTCTCTTGCTGACTGGGATCAAAACAGTCCACTTTGAACCATCTTTCATGCGAATCGGACACCCTTAATTCTACGACGCAACACCATCCTCTTTCTCCTCCTGCTCCTCCTCCACCAAAATGGGCCCCCCGAAGCCTCCAGTGCCTCATGTGGCGCCCATCTACCGCCTGACGGCAACTGCTCTCGGTGCTGGGATGTGGTTCTTTGTATGTGCCACGTTCCCGAATTATCCTCCTCGCGACGGCTTGATGCCTCTTGTCTCTGCTCTCGACAAGACGACAAAGCATATCCCTCTTTTCTGTCTATGTGCATTTTTGCTGACACAATGTCCCTAGTTGATGTACAGAGCTAAGAAAGACGGTATGATCCCTAATGGCTGATTTCTGTCCATCTTCCATCCCTTCACGAGCCTATTCCCCCGTTCTCTCGAGCTTGCCTATTGCGATCAGGTGTGCAACCAGACTAAATAATCTCAAGGTCCCGTTTTGATGGGTTGGAAGCACCCGTGGGATCACTAGACAAAAATGCGCGGTGCTCAGGGTCGACGGCTCGGCTCGGCTCGAGGCAGGCCATGATACGAAATCGATTATATTTTTGTCGTACAAATATGCTTGCATGGTTGGCCATTGAACCTAGGCGCCGCCTGGCTTTTCAAACAATAAATGCGCAACGCCCCATGTGTCTCCTCCGTTGAAGGCAAACAATTCTGAGCAAGCCATGTAAAATATCTGCCATCTGTAAAACCAGGTTGCGGCGTCCTTCTCGCCATATGTTTCCACCAGGTGCGGCCACACCTGCCTCTTATTGGCCGTCAGGGCCGAAAGCCAATCCTAGATTCAAAACAAGTCAGATATACCTTCTTTGACAGAAAGACTGACGGGGTGGGGCCAGATAGGACATACCTCGCACGTCTTGGAGTAGTTCAATCCATTAACCCACCATTGCTTCTTGACGACCAAGTCTTTCTGGAAATAAAGCAACAGATCTGCAGATGGCATGGTGCCGCCTGTGAAGAAGTGTGTCGTCATCCAACCCTCCTCGTAGTCATATGGTGTGGTGGCGTGTGCGAAAATGTGCACGAAAAGTTTGCCGCTTCGCTTCAAGGCCCGAGAGATCTTGGCCATCAGGAGCTCGTAATTCTTCATGTGCTCGAAAAGCTACACGTCTGACGTTCAGAACATGCCCGTGTTGGTGTAAGCGGGGAAGGGGACGGTACGGCAGAAGATACCTCGATAGAAACAACCCGGTCGAAAGCCTCTGGCTCAAACTCATAGTCGACCACGTCGCCAGTGATGACCTTGACATTGGTGAGGTTTCGACGAGAGGCCTCGGATTCAATGTACTGCTTCTGCGTGCGCGAGTTCGAAAAGGCCGTGATCGACGCCTTGGGCAGCACCTCGGCAAAGTACAAAGCGCCCGAGCCCCAACCGCAGCTCCAAGAAAACTGACGTTAGCCACGAATTCCCGAGGTTCTTGTCGTTGTTTTTTTTTTGGTGCATAGCAACTCACCCAAGATCGAGTATGCTCATGCCATCTCTCAAATCAGCCTTGTCAACATAAGACTGCAGCATGGCAGTCTCTGCCTGAGCGAGGGTCTCATTGCCCCGAGGATACAGACATGAAGAGTACTTCATTCGTGGTCCCAGGTAAGCCGCGTGAACGCCAGTTCCAACCTCGTAATGCTGCTTGTTGGCCACGTCGGTGGACACTGCCACGGGACGAGTTCGCAGCCTTTCAATGAAGGCCATTTTGGCCTCGTAGGCATGGCTCAAAGATTCGCTCCCAATGCTCGCGAGTCGGTCGCGCAGCTGCTGTCGAATACCTAGACGAATCACAGCATGCGGTAGATATCCACCGTCGAGAATCCAGTCTGACGAAATGACGAGATGGACCATGAAGTTAGAGTCGGTTAGTATATGGACATGGGCATGGAACATGGACATGGGAGGAAAGACATGATGGTCATGCGTGGTGCTGCAGGGCCGAGGCTTGGCCGTACCGTAATTCATGTTTGCCCTGTCCCTCGAAGAGTCAGTCAACCTTGTTGCTGCTAAGTCTCTCGCCTCAATTCGACAGAGCCAAATAAATTGTGCCAAGGCTTGGACTGGGGCCCAGAAAGCTTTCGTGAACCAAAGTTTTGGTCTGGTGAGGTCATGGATCTCTCACTAAGAAGAGAGCGACAAGGAATGGGCCCACCTTCCAAAATCGACAGCAGCGAAGCCCTCCCTCGTCCTTTCCTTGCTTGCCGTACGACTTGGTTGCATGGGTGATGGACGAGCTGGCTGGCTTGTAATAAACATGTCATGGTGAATATTTGCAAACAACAGCAAGGTGCGTGCACGACTACCTATAGTGTATTGACACGGGCAGTGTGAACAATTTATTTTCATCTCTAGTCTCAACGGATTTTTTCTTTCCATGCCATCAGGTACTCTACCTACAGACACTGTAGGTAGGGCACGAGCACCAATTTACATGGGGAGGTAGGCACGTATGTATATGTATGTACTATGTGTGTGTATGTATCTATAGTGTGTGCTCCGAAACCTGTACATTAGCTCCTGCCGCATCCTACGCCCCGAGAAACATGGAATACCCATGCTCGAGGCTTCATTGTCTTTTTCTTCTCTTTTTACTCGCTCTCTCTCTCGCTCTCTCTCTCTCTCTGAAAAAAAGGTGAAAAATCGACATTTTTTTAAACGCCCCACATCTCCTCCTGTATGATTTTATATTGCTTTCGTTTCTTCGCCTGTCCCGTGAGTCGTTGTTTGGCCAGTCCCAATAATCTTGCCAGCCGCACAGCAAGCCGCTTCTCGTACAGCCAGCTAGTAAGGAAGAAAACAGCACCTAACATCAATAAGAAGAGCTTAAAGTCCCATGTAATGGGGCTCAGTTGCATCAAGCGCTGAATCCCACGTGCTGGGCTTACTATCATGTATATCGTGATAGCCAATGCCATCGACACTGTGAGAGTGAAGGGCCCTGTGTGATGGAGCGATCAGCCGATCTTTTCTTACGAAAGAGACATGTGCACTTGAATGCACCGGCAGGAAACTCACAATTCTTGGCGTTGCTTTGCCTGAACGGCGGCCCAGCATTCAGAACCACCCCAGAAAGAATGTACTCGAAGCAAGACGCCAGAAACAAAGCCGTGTTTTCCGAGTTGACGATGTTAGGATCAAGACCAACCGTGGGCGGCACGTACCATGGCTGTTCCTTCACGACCAAGAACGCAGCTGCTTGAAGCGCCACGCAAACCGCCATCAGTCCAAGGAGTGGTGTCAAGACCTTGCGGGAAACAAGGTCTGCCGAAGGCCGTTTACGGCACAAGCACGCCGACGGCCCTGCCCAACCCATGAAAACGGCAATGGGTAGTATCAAAAGGAGGTCAATGAAGAGAAACTGAAAGTCTCCCAGGTTTGACGCTTTTGCGTACAGAAAGCTCACCGACGTGAACTGTATGGCAGAGTATAAGCTCATATACTTGAAGCAACTGAAACTCGTCACCAGCGCGGCTCTTCCTTCTCTGCAAGACTTGGTCAGCAAAACGAGCAACGGGCACAAACTCCAGGGGAGGGAGCCAATCACGACGAGGCCCATCTACTTACCGAATCACTTCGAGAACGCAACGGATGTCAAAAACACGCGAGGTAAACGGCGCTGCCACGGACGCCTCAGCTTCCGATAGAGATATGCCGACATCAGCAGCCTTCAAAGCACCACAGTCGTTCGCTCCGTCCCCGCAGAAGCCACAGCAGAAATCGATGCTCTGTAACTTTTCCACCAGTTCATGCTTCTCATCTGGCGACATCCGAGCGAATACTTTTCCTTTGACGAGCATCTGTTTGAACATGAAGTATCTTTAGTAACGCCAGACCTGGAACTGGACCGTTTTTGTTTTCCCCTCCAAAGGCGAACTTACCCTTTGCAGAACTTGAGGGGTTGCGTAATCTATGATCCAGCGAAAAACCTCTCCACTGACGGCCAGCGAATAATTACGCAGGTTGTATATGTCATACGGAAGTGAGGCATCTTCCTCTGGCGGTGCTGGGAGTGGCTGATAAAAAAAAGTGTCAGGAGGGGAAAATCTTTTGAGTGATGAGCCGCGCTTACAAACAGGGTTTGTGGATCAAGGCGAAAATTGCTATTGTCGATACTCTCCCACTGAAGCTCCGCCTTGGGGTCGCGAAGATCACCTGAACAGAGCCGTTAGCACCTGAGAATGCTTTCTTTCCGTCTTAGCATGCTCAGGTTAGACCAACCGTTGATGAACCTCGGCACGAAACATCGCGCTTGCCGATCTAGCAGGCCGCTTTCCCGGGCAACGCTGATGGCGGTCAGGATGTTGTCTCCCGTGACCATGGCCATGGCAATATTGGAATTTGCCAGCTCCTTTAACACTGCAGCCGTGGTAGGCTTGAGCTTGTTCTCGAAGACGATAAAACCCACAAACTCGAGATCCTTTTCCACCTCTTCCCGACTCATCTTTTGCGCCCTCAGCCAACTGAGTTTGGGCAAGTGTCTAGTCGCACAGCCGATGACTCGGTAGCCTTGATGAGTGTAGTGCGAAAGAAGCTCGTCATAATCATGAGGAACTAGGGAAAATGAGCAACGAACGATGCCTTGGTGAGCCTCAATACAATGAAAAAAATAAGAAGAAAAGAAACGTACAGCTTTCAGGGCGACAGATTTCTTTCATTGCTTCGGGTGCCCCTTTGACAAATATGTCTCCGCTCTTGAGTCCAAAGTGTCGTGTAATAACGCTGGCTCGTCTAAGTTGGGCGACAAACTCGAATGACTTCAAAATACCCAGTTCCACTGACCTCTGTTTTGTTCGTAAGAAAGTCAGCTCTAGAACATTTCTTCGCCAAAGTTACGATGGAAAGGGGTCTTTTTCTTTCCGTACATCAGGCGGCCGAGCAACAGATGGATTCAAGCCTCCTAGTTCTTCTTCTTCGCCTTCTGCAACTCTTTGTCGCGCCTCCTCGAAAGACCAGCCGGTAAAGTCGAACATTTTCTGGTCCAAGGGGTCACCGACCAATTCATCGTCCACGCATCTGAGGGAGTGGCATGTCGCCATGGTGTACAGCGCAGTTTGGATGATGTTTTTGGTTCCAGGTTCCTGTTGCCTATTCCCCAGCAACGGCGCTCTTGTCAGGAGCTCGCTGAATTTGTTGGTCTCGTCAGAGACGACTCGTAGGCCGAGAACATCCAAACCATCCTCTGTCAACGTGCCGGTCTTGTCGAAGCACATCATGTCCAGTTTGCCTCCAACATTGACCCTTTGCGGACTGATGCAGAATATTTGCTTCGTTTTCAATCGAGAAAGTGCAAAATTTGTACCAATAGTGAGTGTGGCGGGAAGTGCTGGCGGAACTACAATCGTGATCAAGTCTAACGCGCGGACAAAGATGAAATGCCAGGTGAGCTGTAGCCGCAGGAAGTTGATGAAGGACGCGACAAATCCAATGGCCGCGATGATGGCCATGACGCTGATGTATCTAAACGAGTCGCGGTAGAATTTGAACCCTGACGGCTTGGGGAAGAGCATAGATCGGACGAGTGCACCTTTTGTGGTATTGAAGCCTGTCCGTACTACCAGAGCGAGAGCCACAGCATCTCCATCCTGATCTTCCTGAGGACGTCTTGTTCTGACGATTTTGGTTCCGCAATAGAGGAAATGGCGGGCGATCTCAGGAGAGACTGATGAAGCAGCCAGATCCATGATACGTAATGTCTCGTTTGTGGCTGGGAATTTGGAGACGGGTACCGACTCGCCTGGAGTTTCTTAGTGACTTTCTCGACAATCAATAAAGTACTATGCCGTCATACCCGTAAGCATACTCTCATTGACGATGCAGTCTCCCGTGAGCAAGAGACTGTCGCTTGGAAATTGACTCAAATTTGGATCACTCAATTCGTAAAGGTCGCCAGGAACTAGATCGCTTGAGGACACATATTTCCCTAATGGCGCATTAGCCCGCCCATCGAAATGTCGATATAGCTCTAGTGGCATTGTTATTGTTGACGTACAGAAACCATTGCGGAGGACACGAACATCACATTCAAACCGTGAAATGTCGCGGAGTCGTTTCATTGTCTCCTCAAAATCAGCCAAGAAGAGACGAATAGAGGTTTGTGGACAGCGAACTCACAGAGCGCGTCTCGATCAATGTTGCCGAGATACTGGCGACGGATATAATGAATATGCAAGCAGCGTAGTAGTAATAAGTGTCTATCGACCAGAGGACCAAGCTGGCGATCTGGAAGATGTAGAAGGGATGAAGAACCTGATTCAGGCTGTTGAGCAACGGTACCTTATCTTCCAGAGATTGGATACGAAGTATTTTGGGGAATTACCTCATCCACCAGTAACTGGCCAACAGTCTTCTGTTCGATGTCTATAAGGTTGCTACCGAAGATCACGTCGCGAACAGACTTCTCATCGCTGTCCAGCCCCGAGCGAACAAGTCGTACGTCAGTCCACTCCGGATCCTTCCACCCATCAGACATGACAAACCTGTCCTTTATGGGATGAAAGTAGAGTCGCACATAACGGTAGTCTAACGAACGAAGATATTCTGCAAGAGGGTCATTTTCGTCATCCAGTCTGTCGTGGTAAGATTTTTCCGGCAGACCAAAGACCGAGGAGATGGGCCTGCCGAATTCTTGCACCGTCACTGGCTTGATGACCATTTCGCCCCATTGGTTTTCAATGACCACCCATCGACACTCCTTCAAGGGACACGGCTGTCCGACTGTGGCAACGTACCAACGGGGCAGCCATCGATAGAGCAGGAATGCCAACCCGCCAGTCACAGCGCAAAGAATGGCGTACACCGTGAAGCCTATTGAACTTGTGCGAAACCCTGCAATCGCAATCGTGAGGTCCTCGTTGGCCATGTAGATTTTCTGGCTGGACCGACCATCCTGACGGCCACTGGCTGCGGTGGCCGTGCTGTCTCTGCGAATCAGACGCGCATGGACAGAACTTGCAGAGTGTGCCGAGGAGCAGCGTCGAAGCATGTATTCATCGTGGGTGGCCAGATATTCTCGATCGGCGGAGTCTTCCTCGTCGTCATTGCCGAGGTCCAGGTCTCCTAGATCGCTGATGCTTCGTCGCATAAAATCCGCACTCCTTTCGCTGAATGTGTCAGGTTCTCTGTTTCCTTCCGAAAAGTCCGGCTCCTCATAGTAAACGAAGCTCGCCGTCGAGTCGGCGCGGTTGCGCCGGTGGGAGAAGGCAGATACGCTGGTCGGTAGACTCTCGGCCATGGGCCCAGAATAAAGCTTGTAGGTTCAGTCAGCGCCTGTTGAAATTTATTTGGCTCTTCCTTGCAAGAGACTTTCTTTTTTCTTCTTCTTCTGTATTCCACCTACCTCATCTTGGGCCATCTCGACATCTTCGAAAACGCTCGAGCTGCTCTGGTTGGAGTCGAGCCGATACAACGTTCCCCGGCCATTGGTGCGAGGTGCACCAACACGGTGACGCTCGTCATCGTCCATGAGGGCAAAGAATCCAGAGATGCTGATTATGACATATTTGTTAGGGCTGAGGTCTTGGCTCGCACCAGCGCGATCAGCTCAGCTGCAATGGCGGTTCGCGAACAAGAGGGTGACGAGGCAAGCAAAGAATGTGATAGCGATGCCCAGAGCTGAGAGCCGAAGCTGACAGTCGCGGTACTCGTTACTTGGCGATTTACCCCACCAGCCTAGGATGGTGCGGGTGGGCGGGAACTTGTGCTTTGTATTGTGTACGCTGTCTTATCATATCATAATCCTCTGCAGCTATTGAAATATTATGCCATGTTCCGATATGGTTCATCGCTGAGCATCTTGACTGGCCAAATGATACTTGGATTGCCGATTTCTCTGGGGTTCATGCCAATTTGGCGACTGCAATCAAGTTTTGCCCAGCAGGTTGCCGTCCAGTCTTTGTCCTCAACGCGTGCCTTGTGAGCAGGTATCGAGTTATTTTTTATTTTTTAAAAGCGCAGGAACAAAAGTACAAAAGTCAAAGTCAATACCCTGGTAAGCGGAAACTGCCGCATCGAGGCGCTGCTTGCCTGGTGAAAATTGGCAAAAGCCCTGCCTAGTCCGCTTATGACGCGTCGGTTATCCAGTCTCTCTGACCCTGTTACCGCGTCACAGAACCGTTTTTTTTAATGGGATTTCATTACTGCGGATGTGGATGCGGGTGGCGAGCGCTGGCGTCGCCACTTTCAATTATCAAGGCACCTTGCTGAGTGAGGGCGAGAGGCTTTATTAGTGCCCAACAAGGCGCCTCTCCCACCGCCCAATTTTTTTTTCGCCCTATTCTTTTCCCACCACCGAGATTTAGCCAACCGCCAGAAAGAGCGGGCCTTCGTCTCAACCTTCTCCCTCCCGTCCACCCTGTGCTCACCACAACTTTTCTTCTCCCTCCACCTAAACCGTCCGCTTGCTTATCACAGACGTTGTGAACTTCACCAGCAAGCAAAATGGCCGAACCCATTCGGAACAAGAGAAACGATGTCACGGCGCCGTAAGCGATCAACTCATATCCTCTCACTCCCCAAATCCACTGCCTTCCTTCGCAGATGCTAATTACCCCACCTCCTTCAGCACGCCGCAGAATACGCCAGCCTCCAATGCCCCAATCTCATCACACGCCCAGCAGCCCGGCGTGGCCAGCATCAAAGAAGGTATGGCACAAATGCACGACAAAGCTCGTTATCATTTGATTATCCTTTCGAGTTCTGATCTTTTATGCAGAGGACATGGACCGTGCCGCAGCTGCCGCCATCTTCGCACAAAACCCGAAGCTGGTCCAAATGATTCAAGGTCGCCTGGGCTCCCTCATTGGTCGTTCGTCGGGCTACATTGAATCTCTCCCTCCTGCTGTGCGACGTCGCGTTGCTGGTCTACGAGCCATTCAGCAACAACACACGAAGCTCGAAGATGACTTTCAGAAAGATGTCCTTGAGCTCGAAAAGAAATACTTTGCCAAGTTCACTCCTCTTTACGAAAAGCGTGCCGCTGTTGTCAACGGCAAGGCTGAACCCACCGAGGAAGAGGTCAAGGCTGGCGAGAACGAAGATGGCCAGCTCCAGGCCGAAGGCACTAATGATGCCAACGCGGAGAAGGCCACCGAGGTCGCTGAAGACGTGGCTGGCATTCCCGAGTTCTGGCTTTCTGCAATGAAGAATCAAACTACCCTGGCCGAGATGATTACCGATCGCGACGAGGCTGCTCTCAAGCATCTCACCGATATTCGCATGGAATATCTCGACAAGCCTGGCTTTCGCCTCATTTTTGAGTTTGCCGAGAACGAATACTTCAGCAACACAAAAATCACCAAGACATACTATTACCAAAATGAGAGCGGCTACGGCGGTGATTTCATCTACGATCATGCCGAGGGCGATAAGATCGAATGGTATCCTGGAAAAGACTTGACCTCACGGATCGAAGCCAAAAAGCAGAGAAACAAAAGTGAGCAATCGATGCGTGTATGCTTAGTATTTCGGCGCTGACTGCTGTCTAGACACGAATCAAACCCGCATCGTAAAGAAGACTGTACCAACAGAATCATTTTTCAATTTCTTCTCGCCTCCACGCGCTCCAAGTGATGACGATGCTGATGAAGAGGGGGCTGCGACGGACATTGAGGATCGCCTTGAGCTCGATTATCAGCTGGGCGAGGATATCAAGGAGAAGTTGATTCCCCGTGCGATTGACTGGTTCACTGGCGAGGCCCTAGCATTTGAAGAAGACTTTGACGAGAATGAAATGGAGAATGAAGACTTTGATGATGACGAGGACGAGGACGAGGACGATATGAGCGAAGATCATGACGACGAAGAGGAGTCTGATGAGGAGGTGAGATGATTCGTCCAAGCTCGGTCTGTGGAGGTTTAATCGTGCTGCTTACACACGTGAACAGGATGAATCCGGCAAGCCAAAACAGGAAGCCGCCGAGTGCAAGCAAAGTTGAACAAGCAAATTGAAGTTTGTCGGGTAACTCTGCTTCAATCCTTGGCAATTGTCTCAGAAAGGATCGTTTATATCAACCAAGCGACATTATGCATGGGATTGAGTCAACCCAAATGCATCAAGGGGATTAAATGACGACGTGGCAATACGCGAGACATGTTCGATGCCGCCTTGTACGACGAAGGTTTTGGAAGGGTATCGGTGGAAGGTTGTGTGAAAATGCCGAAAACTCTTCCAAATTCATTTCATAGACACGCAAAAGGGGCGGGCGTCTAAGGACTGGCGGACAGTTTTTCTTTTTTTTTTCTATATCTATATTTGTACTGCAAGATAATAATGGATGAAGTGATTCAATGAGGTAATCAGGCACGTTCTGCCGGGGGAAGACAATGTTACTACCAGCTGGCACGCCCAGAGAGTACCAAACCCGCCCCTTCTGGCTCCGGACGGTGACGTCGGGGACGACGCACGGCCCGAAAAAAAATATGGTCTTCAAAGAATGTGGCGCAATTGCAGTACTGCTCGCGATGGACTAGGCCATTTCACTACTTCCCCTGGGCTTGGCGAAAGCATTACACAGGAGTATAGACTCCAGACTCATGCATTGTCTTGCAGCCAACAAACATTGACGAATCGCCGGAACAAGGGAACAAGGAAGGTCCTATTGCGGTCAAGTCCCGACGCCGACGCCGGAGGAAGTACGGCATGCGGCATGCGGCATGCGGCGTCGGCCCTGACTCACCTGCCACCTGGCCCGTCTTCTTGAGTGACACGGGGCTTCCTTCCTGGGCTCCCAGCGCATGCCGGGGCGATTTGCTTGGCTTGGAAGGAGTTACCCCAAACGGGGACCCTGACGAAAACCCACCGGCATGCACCATTCCCGCAGGCACAAATCCGCAGGAACAAGCACCAGTTTTTGGGCGGCGTCTGGTCTTCTGCGCCGGCAGCGCTAATTTTTTTTTTTGCCTTTTTTTTATTTTTTTTTATTTTCTTAAAAATGGTGACTCCACTGCAGACATGAGATAAATTGTACTTAACTCCGGCACCTGACACGCCCATCCCACTTCCCACATGCAGTCACTACGTCAATCTTACCACTCGTCCTTGGCTCTTTGCTGCCATTTCTTATTCTTATTCTTATTCTTTTTTTTATATCTCATCATTCAATAATTCTTCTCCATGACTCCTCCGCGCGACATACAGACGACTGGGGTCTCTGTTCGAGAGAACAGGTCTCACGATGTCTCAACTTCCCCCACTGCCACCTTTGCGTCACCGCCAGGAAGCTGGGGAGGGGAGTTGGCGCGGCGCGGCGCTCCCAAGCAGCTCAAGCCTTTCAACACGCAAGACATTAAAATCTTGCTCTTAGAGAATGTGAATACAACTGGGCAGCAAATTCTCAGAGACCAAGGCTATCAGGTTGAGGCGCTCAAAACCTCCCTCCCAGAGGACCAGCTGATTCAAAAAATCCGGTAAAGCACCTCTCAACAGCGACAATTTTAACGGGCATTTGCAATTGTTCTATACAGCGCGGAACACTGACACCCAAATTCTGCAGTGACGTACACGTCATCGGTATTCGATCAAAAACGAAGCTGAACGAGCGCGTGCTGCGCGAGGCCAAAAATCTCTTGGTCATTGGTTGCTTCTGCATCGGGACAAATCAGGTCGATCTAGATTATGCTGCCCGGCACGGTATCGCAGTCTTCAACTCACCCTTTGCCAATTCTCGTAGTGTCGCAGAGCTAGTCATCGCCGAGATTATTACACTCGCTCGCCAGCTTGGTGATCGGTCCTCCGAAATGCACCAGGGAACCTGGAACAAAGTGAGCGCAAAGTGCTGGGAGATTCGCGGCAAGACTCTGGGTGAGTTAAGTCTCTTCGGCCATTGGAATTGGCCGTGGGCTGATCTGCTGACCGAAAACACACGACAGGTATTGTTGGATATGGCCACATTGGATCCCAGCTCTCAGTTCTTGCCGAGGCCATGGGGATGAATGTCATCTACTATGACGTCGTTGCGCTGATGGCTCTTGGAACCTCACGACAGGTGCCGACCCTGGAGAAACTTCTCACGGATGCTGACTTTGTAACACTTCATGTGCCTGACCTTCCGGAAACCAGAGGAATGATCTCAACAGCCCAGTTTGAGAAGATGAAGAATGGTTCTTATCTCATCAATGCAAGCAGAGGCACAGTCGTTGATATTGACTCTCTCGTGCGAGCGATGCGGTCTGGTAAGATAGCAGGAGCTGCTCTCGACGTGTATCCCAATGAGCCGGCAGGCAACGGTGACTACTTCACCAAAGACTTGAATTCTTGGGCGCAAGACCTGCGATCATTGAAGAACATCATTCTTACGCCTCATATTGGTGGAAGCACCGAGGAAGCTCAACGCGCGATTGGGGTTGAAGGTGAGCCTAACTGGATTGGTCTGGTCCTGGTATTTCCCCTGCTGACAGGATCCCACCCCTTTCTAAAACCAGTTGCCGATGCTCTCACTCGCTACATCAACCAGGGAATCACAACCAGGAGTGTCAATTTGCCAGAGGCTCAGCTTCGATCGCTCACTTTGGACGAGCCAAACCATGCAAGAGTAAGAGTTGCTGACAATGGAATGAGTAGTGAGAGTTCCAGCTGACGACAGTGATTTGTGCAGGTCATCTACATCCATCGTAACGTTCCCGGCGTGCTGCGAAAAGGTGCGTCACATCGCATCGAGAATAAAATCCCACACCCCGAGGTGGCTGACGTTGTTGCTTGCAGTCAACGAAATATTGGGAGACCATAATGTCGACAAGCAAATTAGCGACAGCAAAGGCGATGTATGCTGCACAGTGACTCGTTATCAGCGGACAAGGCAGGCTGACTCGGACTCATAGGTGGCCTATCTCATGGCGGACATAAGCAGCGTCCGAGTCGAGGAAATCAAGGACATCACGGAGAGCCTCGACAGTCTGAGCTGTAAGTCGACTTACCAAAGTGCATTCCAAATGCTTGATGCTGACTTTTGAAATGTCACAGCGTGCATTATGACGCGTGTTTTGTACTAGACGTTTTTTTTTGTTTTTTTTTTGTTTTTTTTTGTCTTTTTTTGTCTTTTTTTGTTCATTTTCTTATCATATTCATGCACCAGTACTCAACGTACTAGATGTAGAGTTTTCAACAACGGAAATGTGAGAGAAACCAGCAGCCAACAGCAGTTCTAACAACCATGTCAGCATCATCAAAGTGATTGGAACCACGACTTTCGGGGGGAGAAAGGCTGCAGCCAGCATAAGGCGCTCGCACTGACACATTCCCGGCGTCGCGTGTGACGAGCTTTTTATTTTGTTTGTTCCAGAATCTGTCCCAAGTAAGACATTCAGCTTCCATTGGCAGAAGATGCAGTACAGCAACTTTCTAAACATGCTATGCGCGCACGCAATATCCTCGGACCCCAACTTGTGGCCCGCTTGTTGCAGTAAGGAGTAGCGCTACCTCTTCCTGCGGCTGGGCCATGCAGCAGATAAAGTATCTGAGACCTCATCAACTGCAGCCAAGGTCCGCGACGACCCTGCGCCAAACTAGCGCGGCGCTACGCTTTGCCATAATGTTCAAACAACACGC
The DNA here is from genome assembly GCA_000731825.1 of Hypocrella siamensis. Lineage (NCBI taxonomy): Eukaryota > Fungi > Ascomycota > Sordariomycetes > Hypocreales > Clavicipitaceae > Hypocrella > Hypocrella siamensis. Next base: position 69,313 of record JMQE01001201.1, read on the forward strand.
AATGTTGACATACTGCCATTATATGCAATGTACAGGTAGGTAAGTACTCTGTAGCAGCGATAAATGTCCGCGTCACCTGCCAGCCCCTAAACAATTCCACATTCCCATCCCAGAGGCATGTGGTTAGGTACCTCGATTGCAAAGAGCAGGTATCAATTACCTAGAACCCTTCCTACCAGGTCCCTACCCAGGCTCGGTACCTACCCAGGCTCGGTAGGTAATTTGGCATAGGCGGCAGCTTGCGTTCAAGGTCGAGGAAGACAGGGAATCGCGTCATGTACGGAGTAGGCGCGTGGAGACGCGAGTGAGCCTGGCTTCCACAGCAAAAGAAGCAGTGTGGTTGATTATGCCCGGCGGCCTGGCCAGCAACCGAAGCATCCGCATCCTGATCTCTCAATCCTCGAGGCCATGCCATCAACCTTTGCTTCTGTCGCCCGGAGCCCCTGAGTTTTCTTCCCAAGAACTCCGTGCATATGTACCTTAGTTTTCCCTCTCACCAGCGCAGGTGAGCTCGTTCTTCTTGGGTGTCTCTGCCTTTGCCCCGTATTTTGGACCCACCCCCCCCTTTACCCTTCTCAGCCGCTCAACCGCCTCCAGGTGTCGCAGCCGCCGCCTCTTGGGAGCAGCAAACCGTCCATGAAGGAACACCGACGAGATACCGTTCCAGCCCGTTCTGTCGACCATCATCGTTGTCTCCCCCCCGAGCGCTCTGCCTGGTAGCCCACGCCATGGCATCGACGTACGATGTTGGTACGAGGGCATGGCAGCCTGACCCTGCCGAGGGTTGGGTAGCCTCGGAGCTCATCAGCAAAGACGTCCAAGGGCCCAAGGCCAAGCTTGTCTTTAAACTCGACAATGGCCAGGTAAATGGCCACCATACCCCAATTGCGCATGCGCATGCACAGTGCCTCTATCAAATCCTTCCAAAGAAAGTCGCCTGCTGATAGATTGCCGCCTTTTACCATGGATAGACGAAAACGATCGAGGTCTCGCTCGAGGCCTTACAGTCTGGAACTGATGCGTCGTTACCGCCCCTTATGAATCCCACCATGCTGGAGGCCAGCGATGATCTTACCAATCTCTCCCACTTGAACGAGCCAGCAGGTACGCGATGCACTGTCGCACTCACAAGATGTTCGGTTCCCTGACTTCCATCACAGTCTTGCAAGCCATTAGATTGCGGTATCTGCAAAAGGAAATATACACATATAGTGGAATCGTCCTCATTGCCACGAATCCCTTCGCTCGAGTCGACTCGTTATACGTTCCCGGAATGGTACAGGTATACGCTGGAAAGCAAAGAGCTACCCAGGCGCCGCATTTGTTTGCTATCGCTGAGGAGGCTTTCATGTACGGAACAGCAATTGCCCAGACTTTCGGTTGACATGATGCTGACCAAGGGAAAAAAAAAAGGGATATGGTCCGAGACAACAAGAACCAGACTGTCGTCGTGTCTGGCGAGTCTGGCGCCGGAAAGACTGTCAGCGCAAAGTACATCATGCGATACTTCGCCACGAGAGAGGTGCCAGACAACCCGAACGCTCGCTCCAGACGCGGCTCCGATGCCATGAGCGAGACCGAGGAACAGATTCTGGCCACCAATCCCATCATGGAGGCATTCGGCAACGCGAAAACGACTCGAAACGACAACTCGTCGAGATTTGGCAAATACATCGAAATCATGTTTGACGAAAAAACAAGTATCATTGGTGCCAAGATCAGGACCTACCTGCTGGAACGGTCGAGGCTCAACTTCCAGCCGCTCAAGGAGCGAAACTACCACATCTTCTACCAACTCGTGGCTGGTGCATCCGACAGCCAGAGGAAAGAGCTGGGCATTCTTCCCGTAGAGCAATTCGAGTATCTGAACCAAGGCAATTGTCCGGTGATTGACGGGGTGGATGACAAGGCCGAATTCGAAGCCACCAAAAAGTCACTGCAGACCATTGGTGTCGCTGACGCCCAGCAGACGGACATCTTCAAGCTCTTGGCTGGTCTGCTCCACCTGGGCAATGTGAAGATCACGGCTTCCAGGACCGACAGCGTTCTCGCGCCAACCGAGCCGTCGTTGGAGAGGGCCTGTGCCATCCTGGGTGTCGATGCGCCCGAGTTCGCCAAGTGGATCGTCAAGAAGCAGTTGATCACCCGAGGCGAGAAGATTATTTCCAATCTGAACCAGGCGCAGGCCACCGTTGTCCGTGACTCCGTTGCCAAGTTCATATACTCAAGCCTATTCGACTGGCTGGTGGACATTATCAATCAAAGCCTGGCCACGGAGGATGTCCTGAATCGCGTCAGTTCTTTCATTGGAGTTTTAGACATTTACGGATTCGAACATTTCGCCAAAAACTCTTTCGAGCAATTCTGTATCAATTATGCCAACGAGAAACTCCAGCAAGAGTTCAATCAGCATGTCTTTAAGCTGGAACAGGAGGAGTATCTCAAAGAACAAATTGACTGGACATTTATTGACTTTTCGGACAATCAACCGTGTATAGATCTCATCGAAGGCAGGCTGGGTATTCTGTCCCTCCTGGACGAGGAGTCACGGCTGCCAATGGGCTCCGATGACCAGTTCGTCACCAAGCTGAACCAAAATTTCTCTGCCGACAAGAAGCATACATTTTACAAGAAGCCACGATTTGGCAAGTCGGCCTTCACAGTCTGTCACTACGCCATTGATGTGACGTATGAGTCGGAGGGCTTCATTGAGAAGAACCGAGACACGGTTCCTGACGAGCATATGAAGGTGCTTCGAGCCACCACGAATCCCTTTTTGAAGCAAGTCTTGGACGCTGCGTCTGCCGTGAGAGAGAAGGATGTCGCTTCTGCTTCCTCGAATGCGGTGAAGCCAGCGGCGGGTAGGAAGATAGGCGTGGCTGTTAACAGGAAGCCAACGCTGGGCGGCATCTTCCGATCTTCGCTCATCGAGCTCATGAACACAATCAACAACACCGACGTCCACTACATCCGGTGCATCAAGCCCAACGAAGCCAAGGAAGCCTGGCAGTTTGAGGGGCCCATGGTGCTGAGCCAGCTGCGTGCATGCGGTGTCCTGGAGACGGTCCGTATCTCGTGTGCCGGATATCCCACCCGATGGACGTATGAAGAGTTTGCGCTCAGGTACTACATGCTGGTGCATTCGGGCCAGTGGAACTCTGAGATACGTGGTTTGGCGAATGCAATCTTGACGAAAGCCCTGGGAACGAGCACGGGCAAAGGCATGGATAAGTACCAGCTGGGCCTGACAAAGATCTTCTTCCGTGCTGGCATGCTCGCGTTCCTGGAGAACCTGCGCACAAACCGACTCAACGACTGCGCCATTCTTATCCAGAAGAATCTGAGGGCGAGATACTACAGGCGTCGGTTTCTGGCAGCTCGCGAATCCGTTGTCCGGGCCCAGACGATTTCTCGGGCCTTTGTTGCGAGAAGACGGGCCGAGAAACTGCGCACCACCAGCGCAGCGACCACGATACAGCGTGTATGGCGCGGCCAGAAAGAGCACAAGAAGTTCCTGGCTATCCGCAAAGACATGATACTCTTCGAATCCGTGGCGAAAGGATACCTCCGGAGGAAGAACATTTTGGAGACGAGAATAGGCAATGCCGCCAACGTCATTCAGCGCGCTTGGCGAACCCGTCGACAAATGCACTCATGGCGCCAGTACCGCAGGAAGGTGACGTTGATTCAGAGCTTGTGGCGCGGTAAGCAGGCACGAAGGGGCTACAAGAAAGTCCGCGAGGAGGCGCACGACCTGAAGCAGATCTCGTACAAATTGGAGAACAAGGTGGTCGAGCTCACGCAATCGCTGGGCTCCATGAAAGAGAAGAACAAGAACCTGGCCGCGCAGGTTGAGAACTACGAGAGCCAAATCAAGTCGTGGAAGACGCGCCACAACACCTTGGAGGCGAGGACCAAGGAGCTGCAGACCGAGGCCAACCAGGCGGGCATTGCCGTCGCGCGCCTGCGGGCCATGGAGGACGAGATGAAGAAGCTTCAGCAGGCCTTTGACGACTCGACAGCCAACATCAAGCGGATGCAGGAGGAGGAGCGAGAGCTCAGGGAGTCACTCCGCCACTCGACGACGGAGCTGGAGTCGGCCAAGCAGACCAGCAGCGTGCAGGAAAAGGACAACTTCAGCCTCAGGCAAGAACTGGAAGCGCTCCGGGACGCGCTGGAGGTGGCCAAGCGGAGCGCTCCGGCCAACGGCGAGGGGGTCAACGGCAGCGCTGGCGGCGCGGCGGCGGCGACGTCGACGGCAGCAGGCCTGATCAACCTGGTGGCGTCCAAGAAGCCGAAGCGCAGGAGCGCGGGCGCGGAGCCGAGGGATCTGGATCGCTTCAGCGGCGCCTACAACCCTCGACCGGTCTCGATGGCGGTGACCAACACGGCACACCGGCAGAACCTGTCTGGCACGACGTACATTCCCGGTGTGGACAACATAGAAATGGAGCTGGTCGGGCTCCTAGCCGACGAGGACGGGCTGAACGAGGAGGTGACGATGGGCTTGATCCGCAACCTCAAGATTCCTTCACCAAACTCGACGCCGCCGCCTTCGGACAAGGAAGTCCTGTTCCCCTCGTACCTCATCAACCTGGTGACGTCTGAGATGTGGAACAATGGGTTCGTCAAGGAATCGGAGCGGTTCCTTGCCAACGTGATGCAGTCGATCCAGCAGGAGGTGATGCAGCACGACGGCGACGAGGCGGTCAACCCCGGTGCGTTTTGGCTGTCCAACGTGCACGAGATGCTATCGTTTGTCTTCCTGGCAGAGGACTGGTACGAGACGCAGAAGACGGACAATTACGAGTACGACCGGCTGCTCGAGATTGTCAAGCACGATCTCGAGAGCTTGGAGTTTAACATTTACCACACGTGGATGAAGGTTCTCAAGAAGAAGCTGCAAAAGATGATTATTCCGGCCATTATCGAGTCGCAGTCTCTGCCGGGCTTCATCACCAACGAGAACAATCGGTTTCTGGGCAAGCTGCTTAACTCCAACTCAACCCCTGCGTACAGCATGGACAACCTCCTCGGCCTGCTCAACAGCGTCTTTCGGGCCATGAAGGCCTTTTATCTCGAGGACACCATCATCACGCAGACGGTGACGGAGCTCCTGCGCCTGGTCGGCGTGACTGCCTTCAACGACCTGCTGATGCGGCGCAACTTTCTCTCGTGGAAGCGAGGCCTGCAAATCAACTACAACATTACGCGGATCGAGGAGTGGTGCAAGAGCCACGACATGCCCGAAGGCACGCTGCAGCTGGAACATTTGATGGTACGTTTCTTCCATTGGATCTAGAAGATGAGAGAGAGGATCATTTGACTGACGGGGAGGGCATTTTGCCTTGTTTCTGCTTAGCAAGCAACCAAACTGCTCCAATTGAAAAAGGCGACGCTCAACGACATTGAGATTATACAAGACATCTGTTGGATGTACGCCGGGACCCCTCCTCATTCCTTGTTAGAAGTCCGTCGGGACGGTTGGACCGGTTGCTAACAAGCGACAACAGGTTGTCGCCGAATCAAATCCAAAAGCTTCTGAACCAGTACCTCGTCGCAGACTACGAACAGCCGATCAATGGGGAAATCATGAAGGCTGTTGCGTCGAGGGTGACGGAGAAGAGTGATGTGCTGCTCCTTCAGGCCGTCGACATGGATGACAGCGGGCCTTATGAGATTGCTGAACCACGGGCCATAACGGCTCTGGAGACGTACACGCCGTCTTGTAAGCTGGACTCTTTTTTTTTTCTTTTCTTTTTTTTTCCTTTTGCGCTTCTGAGAGATAGAGAGAGTGGACTGACAGATTCATACAACGCAGGGCTGCAAACTCCTCGGTTGAAGAGACTGGCCGAGATTGTGTCGGCTCAGGCGCTTGCCCAGCAAGAGAAGCTCGAGTACGGCAACGGCGACGGCTTTGAAGGTCAAAACGGGTCGATTCCCGAAGGAGACGAGTCGGCTGTTGAAGCTGCTACTGCTGTTGCTGCCCAATGAAGCGTAGCAGGACGTCAGTGTATGTTTGATTCGGCGGGACGCGGCTGGCGGGGCGGACGGACGGACGGACGGATGGGCGAACAAGGCACGTACGTACGTACAGATGTACGACGAGCATGTATATCATAAGAGGCTGGCTGTATTTTATCCTGAAAGTCTCAAGGCGCACGATGCGTGGATGCATCTGAACTGTTTGAACAACCCGCGAGGGTTCTGGAATAGGGGACAGTGTATATGCAAAAGAATCTGAGCGAGAAGAGTTACTGGACCTAGTCGCGGGGGATCATGTACGTGGGAAAGACGTGATGTTGACGATACTGACATACCTACCTACCTAGCACTTTAGGTATGCATGTCAATATTCAGGCCGGGCGCTGGGCGAGGAGGAAAAAAGGCAGGCGATTTCTATAGTATTTTGAAGCCAAGTCTACTTCTCTTCCCTTCCATTCCTTCCATCTTCTCTCTCTGTTGTATTCCTTTCTTTCTTCTTTTTCATGATGTCGTCTTTTACTACAAGTACTAAAGGCCCCTTTTAGAAGCGCAGGCGTACTGTACTGTACATGCTACGTTACGTACCTACCCAGGTACATAAATTCATCCGCCCCGCTTATGCATACTGTACTTGTACTGTACACCAGTGACTGGGCCTTGAGACTTTTCTTTTTTTCCATGCCAAAACACATAGTGTAGATACATCATCATCCTCGAACGCAGGAACGGCCACAACGAGCGCCAGCAACGCACAACCATGCGCAGCAACCCCAACATCATCATCACAGGCACACCGGGGACCGGCAAGTCGACGCACAGCGAGGCGCTGGCCCAACGCGCCGACAGCAGCCTCCGCCACATTTCCGTCAACGACGTGGTCAAGAGCGAGGAGTGCCACGAGGGCTGGAGTGAGGTTTACCAGAGCTGGATTGTGGACGAGGACAAGGTTTGTTGCTCTTTTTGCATTTTTGCACTTGAGAAGGATTTTTTTTTTTTCTAAAAGATAAATAAGTAATTAAAAAGAAAGAGGAGACGTGGGGACTAGCTGCTGTTGAGGGCATCAATGACTGGGTCCGAAAAGAAGCTCGTGGACAGAAGCATTGCATCTGGCGTAAAGGGGGAAAAAGAGAAAGAGAGAGTGTGTGAAAAAAAAAAGGTCCAAAAATTCATGCTGACTGATGTATTTGCAGCTTTTGGATGCCATTGAGCCCGAGGTCCAAAGGGGCGGATGCATCATCGACTGGCACGCATGCGACTTATTTCCTCGTAGCTGGATCGACTTGGTCGTGGTGTTACGGGCCGACTCGGCGACACTGTATGATCGGTTAAAGGCGCGGTAAGTTTCCTTGGGAACCTCTTTTCTCTCTACTTTCCTCTCTTTTTTATCTACTTTTTTTTTTTAAAAAAAACGACGGGATAATGGTTAGCTAAGATTACCAGAAACTACCCCGAAGCGAAGCTCCAGGAAAACCTCGACTCGGAAATCATGGAGGTGCTCCTGCAAGAGGCCCGCGAGGCCTACGACGACGCCATTGTCGTCGAGCTGGCGAGCAACGTCGCCGATGACGTCGAGAGCAATTTGGACCGGATTGAGGCGTGGCTGAAGCAGTGGCGGCTAGATCAGGGGGTGTAACTTTTTTCTCCTTAATTATAGAAAAAAAAAGAGAAAAGATAGAAAATAATGCTGGGTTTTTTTTATCTGATTTTTCATCTTCTTAAACCACCGTATGTATATGTATGCTCAAGCTTATGAAAAGAATCAATCAAATCAATACAAGTGTGAAAGCCCCCCCCTGGGATGCAATTACCGAGGCGTGCTGCCAACAAAACACACCTTTTCCACACATGCCTCTCCTCATACATACCCTGGACCTTTTTGGCGCACCGTGCCCGTCAAAGTGAGCAAGTTACAAAGACGGGGAGAATCAAGAACACATACACACACACACACACACATATATATATATATATATATATAAGAAACAGGCAGAAAAAGGCAGAGCGAGATAAAATCAGCCATGACCCACCTCAACTTTGTCACCGGCAACGCCAACAAGTTGCGCGAGGTCAAGGCTATCCTCGAGCCTGCCATTCAAGTCCACAGCAACCCTCTCGACATTGAAGAAGTCCAGGGCTCAATCCACCAGGTCACAGAGTCCAAGTGCCGCAAGGCTGCTGACCTCGTCGGCGGCCCCGTCCTCGTCGAAGACACAGCCTTGTGCTTCAACGCTCTGGCTGGTTTGCCCGGTCCATACATGTACGATTCCACCGCGTCGACCCTGTCTCAATTCGGTCCTTTTCTTTCTTTTCCTTTTTCTTTTCTTTTCTTTAACTTTTCCTTTACTTTTAACCTTCCCCTTTAATCGCTAATTATTCCTCTTTCGCTGCAGAAAATGGTTCTTGGCAGACATTGGCCACCAAGGTCTAAACAATCTCCTCGCTGCTTACACAGACAAATCTGCCGAGGCCGTCTGTACATTTGCCTTTTCCCAAGGACCGGGACAAGAAGTCGTCATCTTTCAAGGAACATGTCCGGTGAGTCTTTCAGCCTTTCCAGCCTCCTCCTTCCCTCCCCCCGCATGCATCCTCCTGTTCCATTGCGCTCATGTGATTGCATAATCCAAGGGGAAAATCGTGCCCGCCAGGGGCCCGACCCATTTTGGTAAGACATTGACATCTTTCCTCTCCTACTTCTGGCAAAACGTCTGCGTCATCAGCTAAAGTCATCACGCCCACAGGTTGGGATGCCATTTTCGAATATGACGGGAAAACGTGAGCCGGGCTTTACCCCCCTTTCCACAGCCTTCGCCCTTCGTTGACATGACTGACCGGCAGCAGCTTCGCGGAAATGGATGGTGCAGAAAAAAACAAAATATCGCACCGAAGCCGCGCGCTCGAAAAGTTGCGCCTTTGGTTTCAGGACAAGTCAGGCGCTTCTCGGCCCGACTCGAGTTGATTGCACAAACCTTGCTCAGGTTGTATACTTTTCAGCATGTTAGAAGCAACCATGAAATTTACAGAGAGGGCAATGGAAATGGGACAGAGGAAAACAAGTTGCACTCACAACACCAACTCAAACTCATTGTACTGGTCAAGATAAGTCGGCTTGCAACGATACGATTTGAGGGGGTTTCTGTATGGACGGTTTTTCTTGATGTTCTGAGGGTGCCGACAGGATGGATCAAACACGTAGAGACAAGCCCTGTTGTTTTTCTTTCTCTCAAAACCGACAATGGTGAGAGAATGCCCTTTGGAACAGATGGCAAAACTCAGATCAATCATCCCCATCAACTCTTGGTAGCCGTGCTCATGGTCTGCAAGTCAAAAACACAAACATACCTGGATGCTGCAAGTAAATTGGCGCGAGATTGGTCTGGCGAATCTTTCCATCCCGGTCGGCTTCTCGCAAGCCACCCTCGAAGTACGACTCGACTGCATCTAACAAAGCCGTCTGCCTTTGTTCGCCATGTCGAAACAAGTGAGTTGAGAATCTGAGCGCAAGAGGGTCAGTCGGCACAGGTCCGAGACAAGGTAGCCCGGCTTGTTTTCGTTCTCTTACCCAATGTAAAGTTTCTTAAACAGCGCTTGAACCTGGAGCCAGGAACAACTTGTCAATGGCAAAGAACCAAGAGCAGCAGCAGAAACAGCAGCGAACTTGCTGCAGATTTCCCAGAGAGTATGCAGAGAGACAACTGACTTCTGGTGTGCCGATATATTTTCGCGTGCCTTTGATACCACCCGTCTCCAAGAGGCCCTTTGCATGATATCCCAGGACCCAGGCCTGCTCAATCAACTCTTGAAGTCGGAAGATATCCGGCAGCCCGTCACGGAAATGCTCACTTCCCAACATGTCGGTGCCAATGACATAGGAAATGAGACACTGGATATTTCTGTAACCGCAGAATCCACCTGACACATCCTTGTCAACCCGAGCGTTGAGACCGTATAAAGCAGGAAGAAGACGAAAGCCATGGGCGAGACTTACCTTCTCCGCGTAAAGCGGATACGTGCCGTACGCAAGGGTGGCAAAAATAGGCATATTGAATCGACCGGTTCTCCTCAGCGAGCCGAGCCAGCACAGGGACAACATCTAAAGACGGGGCGTCAAAAGAGGCAACTTCAGTGGGATGAAAAAGAGAAAAGAGAAAAGAGAAAAGAGAAGAAAAACCTCCTGCGTTTGTTTTTTCTCTCTCTCTCTCTCTTTCCTTCCATTCTCTCCTTCTGTTCTTAAATCCTGCACAAAAAAAAAAAAACTCACCATCCGTGCACACTTGGCCCTTTCGCTCCAGCTTCTTGACCAACCACCGAGGCATTTCCTTTTCGTGAGCATATTTCCCCAAGTGCTTTTTCTACACACCAAAAAAAAAAAAATTCATCAGCACATTCTCTCAAACAGACTGGAACTGAAAAAAAAAAGGCAAAATCGTCGTACACCCAACCGGTCCTGCCCTCTCGTCTCGCTCGGTCGCCCAGCATCAGACTCTGGCCTACTGTGGCCGGGCCACCGTGAAAATAGTTTCTTCCAGTCTGGCATTATCGCGTACTCCCTGGTGTTGGCAAAGAAAGTAAAATCCAGGCAAAGAATTATAAATGGAAATAAATGAGACAAGGCTCTTTTCTCGTGACATGAAGAACCTGGTGGCCTACGTGTTTTAAAAAAAGGCCAGACATGGATGGCGGTGAGATTTTTTTTTGCTCGTTATACGCTTGCTCGCGCACGCCACTTGACAACACTTGACAGCGGAACCCCCCACTGGGTAGTCGCGATACACAGGCTCCCTGTCGCACTTGCCTTGACAGAAACATCATTTTGCGCGCGTCCCGTACAGCAACGCCATTCAGTGCATGCATGTTTTTGCAAAGGTGATAGACAGACAGCTCTATTTGGCAGGTAAGCTCAACTGCGCTCGAGAAAAATGGAAACAATGTGGTCAATTTACATACGCCTTGAGAAGGGGCTCTTTCCTCCCCTTTCACTACACTTGCCAGCAGGTCCAGGCGCTCACAAATCGTGAAGAAGCCTCAACATAATTTTGATTAGGCTGAAGACTCGATTCTCTACGCTAGCTATGTAGCTTCCATGGCAAACATGTCTACTCAAGGATTTCCCCCTCGTCACTTTGCATTTTTGGGTCGATTCGGCAAAGACTTTTGAGAAGTAGACTCTTTGGGTAGCTCCTTGGCAAAGGGAATGAAGTCTGGTGTTCCGGGGAGATATTTTCGAAGTGGCTCAGGTACGCGAAGACCCTGTGCGGTGTCTGTCAGCCAACACAGAGCACATGATTGAATGAAGATGAGAACAATTTGTGTGCGTGCGTGCGTGTGTGAAAGAGAAAGAAGGGAATGGGAGGGTTGACGACTCACCTCTTCAGTCTGGTAGTTTTCCAGGATGCAGCACATGGCTCTCGTGGTGGCACACAGAGTCGAGTTGAGACAGTGCACGTATTTCTTCTTGATCTCGGTTTGGGACTTGGTGCCGAACCGAATTTCAAGGGCGCGAGACTGGTAGTCAGTGCAGTTGGAGCAAGAAACGAGCTCCTTGTACTCGCCCTGAAACGGGAACCAGGCCTCGAGATCAAACTTTTTCGACGCCGCATTGTTCAACGCGCCAGAGACAATCGAAACGATCTGGTAGGGTAGCTGGAGCGACTTGTAGAAATCCTCAGAAATCGTAATCATATCGTTGAATGCCTCCCACGACTTTTCAGGGTCGGTGAGGAGAAATTGCTCAATCTAGTCGTTGCCGTCAAGGTCAGCAGTCAGGTCTGCAGACTCCAGGGGTAGTACGGGACCTGTACCTTTTCGAACTGGTGAACACGGTAAATGCCCCAGGCGTCTCTGCCGTGGGAACCAGCTTCTCGTCGGTAGCAGGTGCTGTAGCCAGCATACCTGATGCATCCGAGGGTCAGCCATGAGCAGCAGCAGCAGCAGCAGCATCAGCAGCAGTAATTTGAAAGCGCGGCAAGGACAGCCGCCGCAAGACCTACTTGATGGGCAAGTCTTTGGGAATGAGCCACTCGTCGGCGTGAAATGCCGAAATGGGCTGCTCCGACGTCGCGATCAAATACTTGTCGTTCTTGGCTTCGCCATCCGTGACCTTGTACAGCTCCTCGTCGAACTGCTCCAGCTGGGCCGTCTTGCCCATGTAATCCTTGAGCATGAACTGCGGTGTCTGCAGGGCCTGGTAGCCGCGCTGGCTGAGGAATTCGAGACCGTAGTTGATGAGCGCCTGGTTAAGAAAGACACCCCATTGTCGCAGAAAGTAACCCCGATGACCAACAACTTTGACACCTCGATCCGGATCATAGCCATCCAGCCTCAGAAGCACCTCGTGGTGCGAGAGAACATTGTCGCGCTTCTCGACCTTGACGCCCTCTGGCGCCCATGTACGCTCAACAACATTGTGATCCTTTTCGCAAAACGCCGCCGGCCCCATAACCCCCAAGGTCAGCCCAAAACAAAAGTTTCTCTTGCTACCCGTCGTTCGGCACAGCAGGCGAAGTCACGTACCTCGTTGTTGCTGACCGGCACCGAGTCGTGCACATAGTTTCCCACCGTCTTGATCTTGGCCTTGAGCACACCATCTTTTGCCGCGGCAGATTCCACTAGCAACTTTTTTTCCTTTTCTAGCTCCGTCTTTTCCTTGAGCAAGTCGTCGGCGTTTTCCTTGGCCTGTGCGAAAGAGAGACGGGAGTCAGCAAAAGTACCGAAGGGGAGTAATCAAACGCGCATCATGCTTACCTTTTTCTTGGCTCCTATCTGTTTCTGGACATCGTTGATCTTAGTGCCCATCTGCGAGGCACTGTACTGGGCTGTCGTCGACAAGAACAAAACATTAGCGGACTCATTTTTCCACTGCAGGCGGTGGCGGCGGACGAGGTGACAGGTTCGTGCGCCTACTTCTCCGGTGCTCATCAAACAATGCAATGATTTCGTCGACAATGTCCACATTCGCAAATCGACGACGCTGAGACTCGCGAATCTTTTCGGGGTTGCCGCCGCGCTCGGCGATAAAGTCCACCACGTCGAGCATCTTGATTTCGACGTCCCAATGGGCGAAGCTGATGAGCTTGGGGATGGGACTGTGGCGAAGGTAGGGTTGCGCCGTATGGTGGTGTGAATTGACGACGGTGCAAGCTCTGCGTGCGTGGGCCAGCTTTCCACCTTTCCTGCGGTCGGTCGTTGGGAAAAGGAGGGGCAGATCAGACCGCAAAGCAGTTGGCGGGGTACAAAAAAAAAGATGGGATTTCGGGGTCGCGCAGGACAGACCATGACAGTGACTCACAATTCTAGCGCCCCAGGTGGACTGACTCTGAACTATTAATAAATTTGCTTCAAAGATACAAAACTATGCTCCCCCACCCATTACAGAAGCCTGCTATTCAATAGACATCATCATGTGCAGTATGGCGACATTCGAGCATCGCGTGTACTCGCTCATTGCTTTGCTTTTGTCGGGCACTATCGTCACGGATGCATCTCAGACGAACCGTACAGAATGGTTTTCAGTGTCTCGAGCCCGGCGAAAGGGGCGTCATTTCCAAGATTTGATGCATACCCAAGGCCGGCCATCTGCTGTCCAGTGTTCCCCATGCCGAGTGTCCCATGGTCCCTAGAAAAAGCTCTTTGAAAGCAATCATCAACAGTCCCATATTCCCAACAGGCACCTCCTGGTGAGCACATGCCGTGCTGTTGCGATTGCCAATATGCCCAAGAGATATATATACATTTCCCGACAATGGATATGCCTCGAGGCCCATATTCACCCCCTTGCTCGCCCATGAGAAAACCAGAAAAAGAACAGAAGAAAAAAGGGCATCCTCTGATGAGTATCTGCCATGAGCCAGTATCCCCAAGAAGTATTTTTTGACCAGTATATGCCACAAAACCGAGGATAAAGAGAACAGGTAGAAAAAGAATTACAAGATTATCAACACACACATCAGGAAGGAAAAACACCGTAGAGTCAACATGTCTGCATGTTTAGTCTCCCAAAATCCGTTACCATGAAAGCTGCCCAAGCATCATGACCATCATTACCATTTGTGGGTTGTGGGGTTGGGGGTTGGGGG
>JMQE01001202.1:0-30829 GCA_000731825.1 Hypocrella siamensis
TATATAAAATAATTAATAATAAATTATTAAAAATAAATATTTTTTTATTAATAATAAGTATTAAATAATATATAAAAAATAAAATCTTAATATTATAGCTTATAAATATCTTAAAATTATAATTAAAAGGTATTATAAAACCTATAAAAAAGTATTTTTTAAAATTATAAAAAAATATATATAAATAAAAAAAAGATTTTATAATTTTATTATATATTATTTTTTATAAAAATATGGCTTTTATTACCTAAATTAAATAATTAAGGTAATTTACTTTAATAGTGGCCTGTTGCGGTGGTGAGCACCACCCTAGTGGTGGGGCGTGGCACGAGCACCGTTTTTCCACAAAGGTGCCTACCAAGCGCCGTCATGGGTTGGTAACGACGAACGTTGGATAGGTAAATCCATGTCGGAGGAAGCCCGTGCAATCCCAGCAGAGTACTTGGCAAAGGAATTCAATCAGTATGCATGTCATCCAAGCTGCCATTCTCCGTGTATCCATTCATTGCGCAAGCCATTATGCGCTCTATTAGTCATGCCTACTCTGGTTCCGAATGGCCATACGTGTAGTATTCGCCTGCAGCCTCGGCCAGGGTATAGCCGCCGCTCAAGGCGGCAGTCAACTGCCCAATCTCGCCCAGAGCCACCTTGTTCTTCCAAACATAATTCCCATGTTCCCGCGCAGGGCGTCGTCGTCGACGAGATGCAGAAGCATCTTGGCACGCGCAGAGGCCGAGAATAAGGGCGATACATCATTGTGACTTAAAATGTTAAACTGGTCATAATCCTCTAGAATGGAGCCGCGGGCCATGTCACACAGCGAAGGGATACGGGCTAGGAGCTTGTCAACAAGGCCGTCACCAGAGCCAAAGTTATACAGGTCGGCATTGTCGAGAATGAGGACGGAGTAGTCTTCGGCGTCAAACATGCTATCATACTCTTCATCATGGTCGTAGCATGTTCGTACCCAAACCGGCCTGTCGAGGGCCGAACCCACAATCGCGGCGCTCGCATCACGCTCCTGCGTCATCTAGTACGGCGCGAGCACGGTCGCGATGTTGTCGGCCGTGAGGAGGGCGGCGGCCTGGCTCCAACGGCCCTCCTCCACCTCGTAGGTGGCCATGTGGTATGGCTGGCACGTACGCGTCAGTTGGGGATGATGACGGGAGGGGGCGAGGCGGGACTACCATGCGCTCAAGGGGCGTCAGCGCCCGGTATGCATGCCTTGGTAAGACGCCTCCACTACGCGCAGCAAAGTCCCAGTGCTGCTGGGCAAGAATGTAAGCAGCAGCGTGTGAGCCCTTGGGCGGCGCAGCGCGGCCTTACCAAAGCGAATGTGTCTAAAGGTAATCTACCAAAGGCGGCATCGGCATCAAGCTCACGGCTCATGGTCTGACGATTCCTGACAAAACTAACAAAGAAAGGCTCATTAATGCAGAAAGGCCTAGGAACCTCCAACGTAGTAGGATGCGGGGGGGCCGACGGTTGGTTTTTCTGCCCGCGAAAGAAGCCATTACGTGTCCCGTTGCGAAGCAAGCAAGCCGAGCGATACACGGGGGAGAGGAGGGACAGGGCAAAAAAATGCCTCATCAAAGCATCGTCTTGTCCAAACTAGATGCATCCAGCCGTGCCGCGGCTGTGCCAGGCAATCGAACCACCTGATGTCGGCTTCGTCACACTGTATCGTAGCATGATGATGCCGCAGCGTGGCATCGTGCGTGGCATCGTGCGGGAGATGCTCGCGACCATCTGTTGGGCTTGGGGTTAAGGAGACGAGCCTCTCCGACGTGATCAAGAGTAGCCGTCTCCTAGCTCCCCTTTTTCTAGCAAATATCTGGCTGCTTTAGGCGTGGCTCTCTCCTCATTTCTTCCCACGGCTCGGCTCGCTCACCTCACCGCCCCTTGGCTACATCGGCCACCATGGTTCCCGTGATGCCGAAGCCTTGCTCATGCCTCCTGCTTGCCGTCGCGGTCGAAGCAGCACGCGGCCCAATGCGACGCAAGAGAAAAGATGGGACTATGGCAAGTGGCCCCGTCGACCCAGGTATTAGCAAGTACTGCACCTACTTCGACACAAAAAAACACCTATCAACCTAGGGCATGGGGTTGGGTAGGGGCTCGTAATGACCCATTTCATCTGGCTTATTGTCCCATTGATCGTCTCCTTGATCGGGCTCCTGCTTTGGATTGGGATCTGAACCGGCAGCAATTCCGGCTTTGGCCGTCTCGTCTTCTTGGCCAATCATGTGCGCGGCCTCAGCACGATTAATGTTGTATAAACGGGCCAGGAAGGCGGGCAAGTCCTTCTCATTCTGCTCATGAATATAGCCAACCTTGTTTCCATGAATCTCCTTCCAATCAGCAACCTTGTTACCAAGGTATATAGCAATCATAATATGGAATTCCAACACGTCTGTTAGGTTAGAGGCCGAGGTAGGCAGCTCCGCAAGGGGCAACTTGCCAACAAGATTAAGGATAACGGCGGCGGTATGTGTAACAAGCAGCCCAATATCGGACTTGCCCGTCTTGTCGATGAGATAAAGGGCCGGGTCGGTGGCGCTCTCGTTAACAGCCCGGGTCCAGTCCTCGGGCGAGGCGGGCACGTAGTTGGCGAAGGCGAGGCCAGGCTGGGCGTTGGGCCTGGTTCGTCGCGGCGGCGGGTCGTCGATGCCGGCGGCCACCCCCACGTAGTAGGCCGCCGTGAATGGGCCGGGAAGCGGTAGCTTGTGCTTCTCCTGTGCCAGCGCCTCGCCTACGCTATCCATGAACTCGCGTACGTCGTCGTAGATATAGCTATCGGGCAGGAATGGCTTAAAAAACCGCCTAACGCCGGGGTACTGCTTAATGACGCTGTCATCCTTGAGGTTGGCGATGAAGTCGGCTTCGTACTGCTTAGCCAGGGGCTCAATCAGCTCTTTATGTAGCCGCGTGGGCAGGCTCAATAGTTGCTCGCGCTGGTGCCGCACAACCTCGCGCTCGGCCGTGTCCCAGATTTCGGCAATAATGCGGCTAATGTTGGCGTCGGCGACGCTCGGCTCGACGACCATGACTTTCTTGTCCTCGGGCTGGGGCTGAGGCTTGGGCTGAGGCTGGGGGGTCGCCCACGCCGTTTCGGACCCATTGGTCGGCTGGGAGCCGTTTTGGGCCATCATCATGCCGGCTTGGATGAGGCCGACGGAATCGGCGGCTCGGGCCCAGATGTCCAAAGCCCGGACAGTGACGGCGGCCTCGAGCTTATCGCGCCACACCTTGTCAGCGATGGTACTGATGAGCTGGCCGTTAATAAACGAATCCCATGACCTATCACGGCTAGCCTGGATTTCCTCAAACTTGGGCAGTTCAGGCGGTGGCTCAAAGGTTTTAACGAGCATGCGCGATAGATGAAGAATAATGCCTACTGGCCACGCGGGCGTGAGGAGAAGCACGTCAGCCACCACGCAGAGGGTTGTGTCGGCCGCGACCAGACCGCCGTGAAAGTCGGGCTTCTCCACCCCAGCCCCTAGGCTGGCGACGCAGCCAGCAAAGGGGATAATGGAAAAGACGGCCGATGCCTTCTCCCAGTCGCTCGTCTTGGTTGTATAGGCATCAAATACGGCGTAGGCCCATAACGCGACGCCCGCGGCCTCTAACCCCTTGATGGTGAGCTTGGCGCCGCGGCTCTCGCCCAGCCGGGCCAGGTTGTCGCCAAGCGCATGGCGCACAGCGTACAGCTTCTGCTGCCACCGCAGTTCGACGGTGGCCTTGAACCCCTTGCTGGTGGCCACGGCGTCAAACGCCATGTCGGAGAATCGGCGTGCCAAGGCAAATAGGTCTCCTCCGTGACCGGCCGTCTCCCCGGCCGCGCCAATGCCCAGCTGGGCTTCGCCGATGCCCAGCTTGGCTCCCTTGCCCGCCCCTTTGACGACCGCGTGGACCGCGTCCCCGGCCACGTTGATGCCCAGCTTGGTTCCCTTGTTGCCCGCCCCTTTGATCGATTTCTTCGCCTTGTTGGCAAACCAGTCATCGTCGTCAAACAGCCCGCTCTGGCCCGAGCCCTTGACCTCGAGTTTCTTGCCCATGAGCTGGATACCAGCCGCGGGCAAGGGACTAGGTTTTTCATGAGGCCTCTTGAGTTCAGGGTCCACCTTGTCTGCTGGTTTGTCTGCCTGTGGTAGTGGTGCACACTTTGTTAGCAGTCATCTCCCTGAGTCATCTAACATCATATCCTTTCTTTCTTTCTTTCTTTCTTGATCCTTCTGGGTCATTGCAACGTACAGCTCTATTCCTGATTTCTTCTTCAAGACGGTGAAAAATTGAGGGCGCCTTGGCGTCCAACTTAACAAGGGTGAGTTCTGTTGTGTCCAACTTCATTCGGCATTGAATAAGCTCCCCTTGGGAGGCAACCATCTTCTCTCCACACTTCAGGGCCACGTTGGCAGACCCAGACCATAGCTCGCTAGAGGCTCTTGTCAATGAGGATGCACGTGCAGCTTGTTTCGCGTTGCCAAAACGCACCTTTTGGTTCGCAGGTACTCGATGCTTAACCTCACAGAATCGTTCTGATGCAGGTGCTCAACAGCGAATTGATACTTCCTGTCAGCGCAGGGCGTGGGTTCGTGCGCGGTTGTCCAGTCCAAGATGCATTGCGTCGGCGCGTTGCTCCATTTGGCCGGTCGGGGATCTAGGGCATCAAAGAAGAAACCAGTCTTGTATTTGCTATCATCTGATGCTGGAAGGTAGTAGCTGAACGTCAAGGCTTGTATATCGAGGCGTTTCACCGGTGCTCTCTGCGCATCGTCTCTCTTCACATGACTTGTGTGAACATGACCTGTCTGATCAGAGGCGGAGATGGCTACGATAGGTTGAGATGCAGTTGCAGGTGCGGGTGCAGACGCACCAAGTCCGCTTGCTGACTGTCCATCATCCTCAGACTGCCATGAAGAAGAAGAACCAAGAATGGCGGTCCCAAAGAGGCTGGCGACAAGAAAGACGGGCTTCATGATGAAGGCTTCAGCCTTTGGCTTTGGCTGCAAAACAAGGCAAAGATCAAAGAGAGGCCGGGGCAACAAGAATCACACGTAGGAAACAAGGCGGCTACTGAGCAGTAACACAAAAGGCTTTATACTCGAATCCGTGGTCAATGTAATGCAGATGGTTATGCGACACAGGACTAATAGACCCAGGTGCTCAGGTCCAATGAGATGCGACCTGCTCAGGGGCGCTACGCTAGGTCTATGAGCTAGTAGGGACCAGTCGTGGAGGAGATGAAAAAAAAAAAAAAAAAAAAAAACACCTTGGCTCTTTTTCCCAGCTGCCATAAATCCCGGTATATCAAAGATCAATCAAGCATGTGGTCCTAACAGCTTCAGTCATGAGGATTCTCTTCCAAGGGAGCTTAGAGCCCTAGCCAAGGTGGCAAAATGCAGGATCCTTACTTCCCAGCCTAGCGGCCCCTTCCTCCCCACTTGGAAGTATCGTCTAACTATATCCATCGGTCTCTCAGGTTCCATCCCTCCTCTTATTGGGGGAAAGAAAACCTTGCCGACTTGATGCAGGGTTCTAGAAAGGCCGCTAGGACACTTCTTGCCAGAATCGCCGGCGCTAGCATCCACGTCACCTCAGCGTACGAGTCAGGGAATTATATGCAAGCCCGCTAGGTAATTTGCCCACCGCAATTAGGGTTCAATAAAAAAAAAAGCTGCAAAGCGCCGCGATTGCGGTCATGCTCGGGCTAATCCCTCTCGTATTCGCTTATTGTTATTAAGCGATCCGCCTATCAGCTAATTACTACTTACTTCTCTTAATTATGCTTATTAAAGAATATCCTTATATATAATTAAAATATAATTATTAGGAGCATAAACTCACCCTTAGCAGGCAGCATGTATCTAGATCGTAGGAGAATGTTTACTAGGCCTAGCCTCGTTGAGTCACATTACGAATCCGAGTTAATGCGCATAATTATTGTCATTTACCACCCCAGCAAGCCGAGTTGTTAAAGTAGGCTTATGCGCATGCCGCTGCATAGGACATTCCCACACGCCGTGAAAATAATGTACGTAGCAAATAGCTGCTTAAGCGTAGCGAGGCATAGCCGCCCAAAGGGATCCAAAGGGGCTAATAAGAATGCCTTTTATGCGCAGAGAAGAGCACAGAACACGTGGTTATGGCATGTGGTTACAGGGTATATTAACCAATCAACGTACATTAGGGGCGAAGAAGAATAAATAATCTTATGAGACCCGCACGTTATAATTGAAGAAAAGCCGCTAGGACCATTTCGGCCTTCATCGCTAGTGCTAGCAGAACATTTCACGATAACAGCGTATAAGTTAGAACTAGGATGTCGGCCTGAGGACTCGTGGTATCTTGATTACCTTGCCTATATTTATTATAGCAAATGCCATAATTATTAGCCTTGGTAGAAGTTGAGAAAGCTGCTAGAGCATTTTGGTCCATATCGCCGGCGCTAGCATTGGCGCTACTCCCGGAAGCCACTAGAACTAAGTCTCTTTACACTTTGCTAGCGCCAGTGATTTAGAGCATGCGGCTAGCGACGGCATTCTTGATAAACGGCGTGCCCTTAGTAGGTATCCCTTAGCTGGTATCCCTAGCGAGGAGAAGAAGCCGCACTAGGGCTTGGTTAGGGTTTTATTTTAGCGCCCTAGGCCTTTCTGCCCTAGTGATTTCTTGCTAGCTAGGATAAGAGAAGACTAATTTACACCCGAAGGGATTTTCCTAGGGATTTTCTAGCTAGGTTCTAGGTGCCCTAGCGGAAATTGAGACTGCTGCCTACGCCTGGGTCCTAGCTAGGACGAGCCCGATAGAGCTGTCAAGCCAGGTTGCTACCACTGGCCCTATTGCTTGCTGCAGCTCCTTATAGTAGCCCGCTGTAGACTGCTCTAAAAGGCCTGCAGCTGAGAAGATAAGGGGCTGGAAGTAGCTGCCTAGGCTACTATATTTCTGGCGTTTTTCTTCTGTAGCCTTAGTAAGGGTCTTATATAAATCTGCTTGATGAAGCTAGTGACGGTAAACATCGACGTGCTTGAGCCTGTTGACCAGCCTGACGTATTCCTCGGTTAGAATTCGAATGGTTTGCATATTATCGCATTTAATCTCGGGAGTGTCGTCTCCTAGGTTAAGTCCGATCTCTTGGGTCAGCCTGAGCAAAGATGTGCCAGGCTCTTACACACACGAGTCGGTTGGTTAAGGATTAATTGCGCTTTATACGGTAAACGTTGCAGACACGTCTTGTCTTGGTTTTTAAACAAGGTCTATTTTTCTCAACTACTTGGCAACAAGTCCCGTTCAAAGCACAGTCTCCCATCCCCCCGCTATCCCAACACTTTTAAACGTGCGTACCATAGTGAACTAGAAGTCAGGTTTGCTCCCGTATCCCGTGTTTAGCTTGTTATCGCCCATGACGGAGTTGGCGTGTGGCTGTCGCTGCGCTTTCTTGTTAGGAGGTGGCAAGGGCCTCGAGGCAAAGGAACGGTGATCAGCAGGCATGGCAGTGGCGGCTGCGGCTGCGGCAAAAGCAGCGAGTGCAAGGACGACTTGGTTGGTGAAGTGCATCTTGATGAATTTTGTTTGAGCTTGGTAGATTTTGAAGTAGAAACTAATTATAGTAGTGGCTTTAAGGGTGAGGTGATAAGGTGGAATTTGTTGATGCATAAGAGAATCGAATATCCAGGGAAAGAGAGCATCTTTTATACTTTTTTTCCTCCCCTCCTCTTGCTAGCAATGTTGGTTGGTTTGGATCAATAAACATGGGAAAAAGTCCACGGTATGCTGTTTCTGGCAGCGGAATCTCGGAAAAGGTAAACTTCACTTTGACTCGAAGCAGCTTGCCTGAAACTACGGCCGCGGCCTCATTAGATCTAGACCTAGATTGCGGCCTCTATTATCTAAGTTGGCATATTATGCTTTCTTGTGGTTTCCCCCCTTGTGGAGTAACTGCGTTTCACGCCTTGCCTCTAACGAGAGGTCAGGGCCAATCGCCACGTCTGAAAACTAGCTCGAGAGTTTGAAAAGTGCTCCACTTTATTCCGGTGTGTTAATAGTGAGTCCCTGGTAGTTCCGAGTCGTTTTAGGTGCTAAAGCCGTGGAAAGAAACTCGGAACCATCTCCGAGGTACTGTTTCTAAAGGCGTTTGCTCGCTAATAAAATTTCGCGGCACAGCCTCTTTTTCCAGGGATAGCGTGAGAAGGTGTTGGAGTTATCGTCACGCTTATTATAAAAGGTTTCTGCACATCATGGCCCAGGACAAGTGATCGGCCTCAACACGGGGCGCTGCCATATGCAAGTACCAAGACTCTGTGCCTTCCACACTAAAGAGCTGAGCCAGGAGTAACGGCCCATCACGAATATGCAGGCGCTTGACTTGCGCATGCCACTCGATCTGGTCGGTGTCTGCTCTGACCGCAGGCACGTGGATTGGTACACACAGATAACAGTCTCGAGGCGACTCTCTCACCACTTGAGCCCACTGTCCGTCCGCGCCTTCAGTAAAAGTCGTGCGGAGAACAACATGCCGGCGGATGAGTGATTGCAATAGCGATTCAAGCTGGCTTTTAAGAGAGAAACTGGGCATAGCCACCAGACGGTAAAAGTGGACGCTTATACGTGATCCTGCTCCAGAACCCGCTCGTAATCTCGGTCATCCTGGAGTCCCTGATCACAATCAGCCTCATACATGCCAAGCATGTGACGGCCCTGTTGATGTACGTGTTAGTGTTCGACATCCCGTCTATCTATGTGTAGGCGTGGAGCGCGCTATTACTTCGCTGGTGATGAATTAATAATAATCATGTACGACAACGGCAACAACCAGGTGGACGCAAACAACAACTACAAGGACGATGAGTCCATGAAATTATCCAGGACGCAGCCTTAGATGTCCAGGAGGTTCCCCAAGGAGTACGACTACATGCTGCTGCTACGGTACTCGAAGGGACGCAAGGCGAACACCGAGAGAGTCATCATATCCGACAACACGCCCGAGTCTGACTGCGACGGGTTGAGCGACGGGAGGATATACACGATGGCGGCTTTCCCGCCGGTAATTGGCCACGCCGTGGTCATCAACAACCACCTGTGTACGTGCGAGTCAATGTACATGGATGTGAGCGACAGCATGATGGCTAGCGCGGTATCCGACCTGCGCGTGAACAGCCTCAAGTGGCTCGTCGGGGCTGATCCTGACAACACGTTCCCGACCGTCGTCAAGCCCGGCACCATAATGCAGTTGGCATCCGAGGTGTACATCAACAATGGTCCCCTCTGTCTATACGACAATCACGCAGTGGTTGAGTCGACGAACCACTCCCCGAACAACACTTTTTGGCACAGTCTGTACCCGCCCCAGGAGAGCGTCAAGGGTGTCATTATTACTATAAGGATGAGTAAGTTAGGAGATCATACAGCGGTCACGTACGTGGCGTTAAAGGAGCTGAGTGTCGGCGACAAGCTCGGTACCGCCCACGGGATCAAGTTCACGGTCGGAGAGATACTGCCATATGCGGACATGGCAGCTATAATTGACAACACTACGCAGAGGGAGTTTGAGCCTAACTTGCTGATCAGCACCAAGAACCTCACGTGGGGGCTAGGCGGTCAAATAAGAGAGATGACGGTCGCCACCTCTGTATTCGAGTCTATTGAGACGTTCAGGACCAAGGAGACAGCTAGGTCCAGAGACGCCAGCGTGATGTCGTTCCAGAACCAGAAGACGAACTTGCCCAAGCTGCCCAGCGGTGATGTTGTCGTAAACGGCAAGAAGCTGAATCATCAACGAGCCCGGGGGCTCGACGGGGTGGATCAAGGCAACGTACGGGATAGTGCGGGTGATGCGCCCCTAGTACAAGGACAGGAAAACCTGCGTGCTTAGGTGGAGGAGGTCCCAAGGCATTATAGTCTATATGCTCACTTTAGCAGGAGAGGTTTTCTCAACAAGCCCACAAGGTACGAGAACGAGACGAGCATTTGCTAGCAAAGTTCATCTATTATGTAAAGACTGTACTATATGGCTACTCCATATTCATCAACTCAATCTGTCCGAACCTAGCGGTTTTTTTTTTCCGCATATTTTTTAAAATTCACAAATCACAAATTGTTTCTGAGCGAAGAAGCTCTGTATAGAAGGATAGTAGTGGGCCTTTCGTCGAGGTGACCCGAGAAACCTCTTTCGTCTTGGCACGTGCTCAGCTAGGCCTCTTTGACGTCAAGCTCACCCTTATACCACTCTCCGTCTTTTGTTTCGCATATCTCGAGGATTTCGTCGGTGGCAGACCGGTAGTAGACGCGACTGCGCTCGCTCGGAGTCCACTCAATGGCGGCGAGATGGGTGCCGTGTGGGAGAGCTGCTGGGAGCGGCAGCTTCTTGAAAGTCCAGCCCCTGTTGAACTCAGCCACTTGAATCTGATGCTCATTGTCCTGGAAGTAAACGCGAAGGGAGTTGCCCGTAGTGGAAATCGCAGTAGCGGCAATGGCCGAGTGTCGTGGCACCGAGCTGGTATGGAATCCACCTGGAAGATTCTGCGTGAGCTTCATAGCTGTCTTGGGCCTTCACCATGGCCACAGCTCACCTCTGTACCAGCCTTGCCCGGCTTCGTGACAGTGCTCTCGAAGACACAGGTCGTCGTCCTGGTAGTAGACGCGTAAGTGGTCCTTCTTGTTGCTGTCAACCCACGCGGCTGCAGCAAGGCTAGACGCCTTCGTCGCGCTAACAAGAGTCTGGGCTTTGAACCAGTCGTCCTTGTCAAACGAGTACTCCTGGATCTTGTCCGAGTCACGATCTGAATTCACGGTCAAGTCAGAGGAGCTTTCATTCGTGTGGGGAAAGTCACCACTCGTACCTTGAACATAGACGCGGATCCTGGCATGTTTGTCTTGGTCCAGCCAATACACTGCCGCGATGGAGGTTTGGCACGCAGCCAGCACGTTCAGTTTGCTGAACTTGTCGCTGCGTTGCCATTTTCCCCCTTTGTCCTTGTCTTTGCACCATTCCTGAAGATGGCCAGTAGTAGCGTCGATGGAGTAAACGCGTACCTTGATTCCGATTCTTAGCAACATGTCTCTTTGGGGAAAAAAAAAGGGGGGGGGTTGGCGAGGAGAGAGTCGCGGCACGCACATAGTTCCCATTGTCCCAGCTAATCGCTGCCAGAGGCGAAAAGGGCCTGGCGCTGAAGCAATAACCGCAAGTCCATTTACCCGTGTGCACCGCCTCGTGCACTTCGCCCAGGCCATTTTGGAAAAAGACTCGGCAGCCTCCGTCAAATTGGGGCGGGGCCGTTGCTGCGACGGCGGTTTGCGTGAGACGATTAACAGCGTTGATGGAAGCCATGCTGAATGTAGAGTCTTGACTAGATGTTTGCAGGTGCGAGTGATTCTGAGCAATGATGATGAATTGAAAGAGAGTTCTTCAGCAGAGGGAGGCTCGCAAGACTCCTTATAAAGCCGTGATTGAGGGAAGAAACGGGAGATCTCCTCCATCTCTGCCTCAAAATAAGTGGTAAAAAGCTCCGCAAGATTCAAAGCACGTCTGAGTCATACTTTCCCATTTGGCATCTAATGAATCAGCAGCCCACATAACACATCAACCACCTCAGCCGCGGCCTCCTGCCGTTAAAGAATACAAGCCACGGGCCAGATGCGGGAGTGTTGTTCTGTATAGACTTTGCCTTGGGGAAGCAATAGGGTGAGAGCGACATGGTCGGCGGCATGACCTCGCGGGGAAAACCCAGCGAAAACTGGTGCCAACTTTTCGGGTCGGCGATGTGACCTTCAAGAATCAGTCGAAACGACGATTGAGACTCAGGCCCAAGCCGTTGCGACGTGCCCAGATGCGCTCCCTACTGCGCTGCGGGCAAAAAACCATGGCAAGTACGGATCCGACATGCCGCACCATGCATTATGCATGTGCTGTTGTTGCGGGCACAGGCCAACTGGCCCTTAGATGTGGATCAGCCTCACTTTTCAGGCATCCATAGGGCTTCGTTTGTTGTGCCCTGCCCACTTGGGCACGTCCCGCGCACTGCCCTAGATAGTTGAATCAACTCTTCATGCCTTCATAGCTGTAGCATGCTCACCATGCAGACCTCTAGGTCCTACGGGTCACCTCTTATGCTGACTCATAAATTTCCATGTAGGAAACAATTGTTACCCGAAATAGGTAGACAACATGGCACGCTCAGCAAGCAGACCTGTAGGTCCTATAGGCCACCTTTTTATGCCAACTCATCGTTTTGTAAGTGGGAATCTTTCTACTTTGTCTTCAAAACTCGACATTGAAACTTGCACCTGGTTGGTAGCCTGGTCCATGTAAATACATTTTGTTCCGCCTCGGCAGACCAGAAACATTCATGGCTCGCTGCGTGAAGACGCCATAGCGGACGCCATAGCGGGGTCTGAGATGATGCAACAGCAGCAAGAGAATGCAGCACATGTAACTCTTCCATGGTTGTCTGGCCAGGTTCGACGGGCAACCGTGGCCAGCTGATGTACCCAAGAACAAACGACAAATGCAAGAATCAACCTCACGGGCATCGTGTGGAAAACAATGCGCCAGCCGTGGTCGCGTCAGGACACAAAATCCTTCAACGGCCAGATCATCCGCTGCGCATTAATCTAGCTCCTTATTCTCTGCGCTTCGAATTGACTTTTTTTTTTTTTTTTTTTTTTGCGGTGGACAGCGGCCGTGCGAGCGGAGTAAGCTCTGTCACGGCACAAACTTTGAGTTGGGATCGGGGTCTAGTGAATCCTTGATACTAGCATACCAGAGCGGGCTGCAAAGCTCCCTTTTTATACTACTTTGTGCATAAGCCCCTTATTGCTATGACTGCCCTTATTGCTATGACCACGCCATATTATGCGCCCTTATACGCCCTTTGCGCCCCGACGACACTATCCTTGTCCACATGAGCCGCCAGAAGCCGCAGCTCCCTACGTTGGAAGCTGAACAAGATGGTACTGCTGGAGGGCTTTGTCATGTTTGTTGAGAGCATGGCTCGCGCGGCGGCGCATCGTGGAAGCTTGGTCAAATCTTGTCACGTCTGCATCCACACCCCCAGGGCCCAAGCCGGTCAGCCATGGCCTGAATGCTTGCAGGACTGAAATCCAACTGTAACTGGCTTAGCCAGTCACTGTATTGGAACTCCTGCCTATCCTGATAGCAGCAGGAGTCTAGGAAACTGGTGCCAATAACACAAAGAACGTTTGTCACACTATTATCTATGTCATAGATAGCTCGAAAGGTCTTAAATTCCCGTTTTGTCGCCTGGTACTGGTACTGGGCCTCTGGGTCGCTGATGCCACATGTCAGGTCCTTGAATAGCGGGATAAAGGCGATGAGCCCGCGGTGACTCCCGCAGACCATGTCCAGGAGATCACCATGGTGCTTGGTCTTATGATAACGGCTCCTAGTGCTATTAATAGTGGCTTGGTTTATAATTTCCGAGGAGACACGTAGAGCAATAGGGCTCCTGCTCTGCTGAAGGGCCTTGGCGAAGTGCCAGGTCGATACACGCTGTAGTAAACTGGCAAAGTGGTTGGCTTGCCTGCAGATAGTGATGCCCTTGTCTAGGGCCTCTTGGAGCATGTGGCCGGTAAGGTTCCTATTAATGAGGGCGGCTTTGAGCTCCCCTGGGTGTCCGTTGCGGAGGAACTCGCGGAGGTGGCAGACCTGGGTAATGGCCCGGGGGCTACGCATGGCCGCCGCGAGCCGGAGGATGTTAGGCTTGGGCGGATTGGTCACGGAGAAAGCGGGCACTAGGCAGCCGACCGGCTGCGCCGAGAGCTGTCGAGCGATCGAGGCGCGCTGGGTGTCTTCGTTGACGGCCTCGAGTTGCCGCCTCCTCTGCCTAGCTGGACAAGGGACGACTGTCGAGGGCAGGTCGATGCTGGCGAAGTCGTTATCGATGGGTAAGGCCTCAGAAAGCACAGAGGTGCTACTTTGGGGGTTGTCGATGGAGATTGTGGTTAGAGAGGCGCTCTGGCTCCCCGCGCCTAACAAGCTGCCGGATCCGACGACGGAATGCAAAGGGCCTAGCAGCTCTAACGAAGAATGGCTTGCAGCGAGGCCGACGCTCGCCCATTTCTCAAGCCTCGAGCGCACATGCTGTAGAGAAGAGAGGAAACTCGCCGCCGCTCCCTCATCATGCGAGTTAATAGACAAGGCAAAGACCTCGGGGTCGTTGATGGAGGTGATAGAGAGCCATAGGCTGAAGGCGTCGTTGTGATGCAAGACCGGCTGCTGCTGCGCTTCCATGGCTGATGAGGCAAGATTGCCGTGGCATGGGCCCAAAACATGGCGATAGGCGCTCCAGAAGTTATGTTGCTCTGAGTAAATAGGCCGCGACGGCCGGCGCCGATTGAAGGTTGCGAGAAGACGCTGGGCGGTAACGAGACCGGTCGACCCTCACCGCAATAAGTGGGCGTCGGCCAATTTGCCACCCGTGAGAATGGCGGGCTCACGTCCATCATTCAGCTTATTCTTCAAAGAAGCGTCTTTGCGATGTGTCGATTTATGCCCAAGGCAAAGACCTCCCCGGCAGACTTGAGCCGGTCAAGATACGACACCTGCCGCGAGGCCAATGCACGTCTCCCCAATCATCTGACACCCGGGAGCTTGGTTCTATCACTTGTTCGACACCTATTCGTCGAATACGAGATTGTGGGTTCAAGGTGCATTTCTTCAGCTCTGGAATAGGCCATGGGCGTCAGCAAATATCCCGATGCGTTGCTGAGAATGCGTTGGTACATATGCAGTCATCTTTGTGTAATATGCCCCCTCACGTATCGGGCAAGTTGGAAAATGCCTCATCCAAGAGGTCGGCGACTAGCCATTCACGTATGCCGCAAGCCTCGTACTCGGATCGGGAGGTAGTTTGCTCGAATTGAGAGGTATTTTGTTCGGTGCGCTCTATCGCTGATCGCTGGTGGGTGAGGCGGACAAGGTTGGGCCAGGTGCGACACCGGTGCTTGAGTGCGTGAGGGGGCTTTCTGTCCCATGGAGGCAGAGCGGCCTCGGCTTGTGTGGCGCCTGGGGGGAAAAGAGCCAATGCTACTCTATCCCTTGTGTGCTTGCAGCCTCAGGCATCTAGTCCGTGGCAAATGCGTTATGGGATTGAGGCGTGAAGAGTGGAGGCGCAAAGTGTGCCCGGGAGAGTATGCCTGAGGCTCAAGCCAAAAAAAAACGTCCACTTGGCTTGTACCCACAGCAAATTCGGGTTCAAATTTGGGGCATGACTCTGGGTCAGTCATGTATGCTTCCATGCTTCTCCCAGCCGATGCCACGTCAATGGAAGCACCAGTTTCGAGCGCCTCGGCCATGGCAGCAGTCGAATGGCTAGTCACGAGCGGCACGAGTCGGCATCATGCGGTGGAACAGGCTATAATCCGGGGTTGTCCCCCTCCTCCCCCTGCCACATCGCAAAGAGAGCTATACCATAAGGCACCTAATGCAAGGATAAGGCGGGTGCTCCCGAAGCGCACTACCAGCACGTCTACGAAACAGACCGGACCAAGCACGGCAGTTTTCCATCCATCCAAGACTGTTGCCAGGCTAATGACGTCATGAGGTTTCTTGGCTAGGCGCGCACCATATCAGAACAGCAAGGCAGTCCAGATCACCGATAATAACACCCCATTAATCACTTTTATTAGGCGAGTCTTGCGATATCACAACACACCATAGATAGTGACTCTAGTCATCCCCGTATACCTTGGCCATATTATGTTATCCTGCCAAGAATTCAAACCCACCATTTGCCGCACTATACCCCCCACTAGAGCAGGCAACATAGGAACATGCACGCATTTTGACTTCGGCCTCTGCGTAGGTAGTTGGGATGAGGCGACGTGGTGTCACGTGACTTCGTGGTGCCGCCGCGGAAGCAAGAGTCGCCAGGGCAATCAATTCCCCGGAGAGCTGGTCCTGACCAAGGTGTTCCAATTTCAAGAGTCAAGCGCCTCATATTGAATGTGCATGGCGAGGGAGCAAACCCATTAGACAAGCGCTGACATACTGAGAGTTACGGTGGGGAGAGCGCCACGCAGCGGACTCTTTTTGAGGGGAGTGCTTCTGAGGGCAGATCATGTGGTGGTGGAATGCCGACCTTGGCGGGTCCCCCCCGCCCGTTTAAACCTGGCGGAGAGGGAGAGGCTTTTGCTCCTTTGCCATACGTATTCCAACAATACCTAAAGTGCAGTCCAACCCAGCGTGATGCAATTGACGTCAACGACTCGTCGGCGACCTCGAACGAGCTCCATGTGAAGCTTGGCAAGCGAAAGAACGACCGTGATTGCGATATTGATGCCGCCTAGGTCGACAAAGAAATGGAGGAGAGGCGAAGCCAACTTGACAGTGTCTAACCCCCCGACCAAGAGCGACGATCAAGATGAGACCGACGTACCAGCCAAGCCTAACGCGCAAACAAAACCGACGACGCATCACGAAGAAGCGACCGAATAAACGGCATTCATGACCATCACGAGAACTATTAGATACGCTCTCAAACGTCGAGAATGAGTTGGTTATTGAAGCTATCCTGTCTTGATTACCCTTCCGTCCGAAAAACTGTATTCCTTGGGCAGAAGAAGCAGGGTGCACCGACCAGTAGGTACCTGATGGCGGAAGAGGATCAAATGACGACGAATGCGGCATCTACTTGTCTATTTTTCGCGCTGATGCAGCCTCGACGAGGTCGAGTCGGCAGGAAAACACAGTTCCAAGGGCGGCAACACGACTAGAAAGCGGAATAAGCCTCGAAATTCCATTCCA
The DNA here is from genome assembly GCA_000731825.1 of Hypocrella siamensis. Classification (NCBI taxonomy): domain Eukaryota; kingdom Fungi; phylum Ascomycota; class Sordariomycetes; order Hypocreales; family Clavicipitaceae; genus Hypocrella; species Hypocrella siamensis. The sequence continues at coordinate 16,760 of JMQE01001202.1, forward strand.
ACCGTCATCTTGTCAAACAAGACGCGACTCATCCGACCCGGTTCACTCGTCGACAATCACCGAAGTGGACGAATTGCACCAGAGACAGAGGGAAACTCGATTGCTTAAAGCAAAGAGACGGCGATTTTTGTGCCGACCTTGGCCGTATTGCTTGAAGGCTTGGACAGCTGCACGCGAGAATTCAAATTTCGTCACTCGATTTTTATATAACTGGTCGCCTTAGCGTTAGCGATTGCTTGATCTTCAATTCCCGATCGTGCCATCTCCGGAAACGTCGCTCCGCCTCGGGTCAAAGAGTGCCTGTTGAAGAGTGCCATGGATGAGTTTACGTCTCCAGCTTGCGACGGACCGCGGCAATGATGCCAATTGCATGCCTCTCTGCCTTTGAGACCAGGTATTCCAGGTTCAGGCTGTCCTTACAATCGCATGCACGCACGCTCGCGGTGTAGGCACGTTTGTAGCAAGCATGGAGAGATCTGATTGCAGGAGCCTTGACTTCGTCCTCGCCCTTCCGTTTCGCGTCCTCCCCAGTGTATCTGCCTAATGTGCATCGAGGAGAGCGAAGCCAGACGCCGACTTCTTTGGCATTTTTTGCCTAGACCTCAACTCTTATACCCTTGGTATCCTATGCCGCACGACTGAAGAAACCTACGCTCAGCTCATGACCACCGACGTCGAGTGTTTTTTGTACCGTTAGATGCAAGGTGTCCTCGAGTTTGGCGACTCTGGGATCTTGGCGTTGGGGGCTTCTGTCGATATGGTCAGAGTCTTGTGCGAATGGAGCATTAATATACATGGATTCGTTTATCGACAAGACTTGTATGTCTTTTCGGCTATGAACATGGCCTCCATCGCAGCCTCTTTCGTCCGAAACCACCACTGCCCACCTGCCCTTTGGAATGTCCCCGTCCGCCTCTCTCTTCCACTGCCCCCGCTGATCTTGATCGCCGCGCTATCTCTCTGCCCATGAAATACAGCTGAGTTGACCGTAATTTGGCTCAGTTGACCCTAATCAATTGGCCCCCAGCGCGTCTCACCACCTGAATCGGGAAGAGAACATCGCAGCACTACCAAGACTTGACAATTAAATTTCGGTAGAGCCCGCCCGCTCACCGCTTTTTGCCATGTATGCTAATGCAACACCATTCCCCTCTTTCCACTGTCCGTCCTGGATGCCCTACGGCTAGGGCCTGCATCTCTCATGCGTTCCACAAACATTTTCCTCGCGATCAAGGAGACCCACGCACAGGCATATACGAAATGAGGGCAAAACATGTCCACAGAATCATGAATAAGTTGTTCATATAGTCATACTAACCCGGTTGTCCTAGACTTTGCGTCGATGACCGAGGTGAAGACGCAAGCACACACCTCAATCGCCGTAATCATACGGAGGGCCGCTTGGAAATCTTCCCGAATTCTCGTCCCACATATTGCACACCTCGTCGACGACCTCGTCGCTCACATCTTTCCATCCCTTGCCTTCGGCCGCCTCATGCCTGTCCAAGGTGGTAGCATCAAAGCAATGACCGGCCCAGACACCCCTCGTGATGCGCCCGGATGGATCACGCATCGAAGTGGACGCATCAGAGCTCCAGCAAATCCTGGACAAGACAGCCGTTCCTAGCCCATCATTTTTCAAAAACGGACCCTGCGCCTCGTGATCAAATGCCTTGGCGCGAACGTATTCCCTGGTTATCAAGTTTCGCAAAATCCAATCCCCATCTGGATAAACCCGCGTCTTGTCCACCAAACTCAACATCCACGACCCGAGGCCCCGGCTTGGCTCTCTCTCCCTCTCCTCGGCGGGGAGCATAGCTCGAACGGCTGCCTCAGCAATCCGTATCTTCTCAGATATACGCTTCTCAGGCTGCATATTATATAGGTTTTCCTCGCCAATTATATCCCACAACGACGTGGGTGTGAGACCTCCTTGCTCGTCCTGAAATAATCCGTCGGGCAAATCACCCTTGTCCAAGTAATCACCGGCGCAAATCAGCCGTTTTCCAGCCCATGCACTCAGACGAGCAGCCAGGTGTCTTGCAATGTGTCCCTTTGCCAGGGCCCAGAAGTAGCGACTCGTCAAGCCCAGACAGAGGAGACGAACCAGACCGTCCGTGTCGCCGTCATCGCAGAATCCAAGTATAAGGTGGTGAATCTCTGGGGGCAATCGGGTCAAACTATCGGGCGTGGGGGCTATGAAGACGTCAGCAGAGCTCTTCAGAGTGTCGCTGCCGTCCTTTGAAGTACCTTGGATGCGAATCTGGACGGGCACCTCGTCCGATATGTCAGGCCGGACCGGTATAGCAAGGAATCTCTCGAGCACACCCGGAACGCCTGGGTAGGGCAGGAATTCGCCGAGTTTAAGATAGTCCTTCGGGAGGACCGTCTTGTCGTCGAGGTTGATAATTTCCCAGTACTGTCCCATTTTCCCTTGCGCTTTTTACAAAAGCTTTTGCCCTCCTGAATCGAAGCAAGTGCATTCAAGTCTGTAGAAAGGAAATCATTCGTACTCAAAGCAGCTGAGCGTGAAATGGCATGCACTGACGATGTACCCCATTTTTCTAGGCAGCGGCCTCGCCCGGTGGATCATGGTGGAAGCGGCTCCTGCCTAAGGCGCCCTTTTCCCCCCAAAGGAACCTCAAGATGCACGTGTGCTGGCACTTTCTCGGCCGCCGCTTGAGCTGTCTCAGCCTTGCAAAGATGGCAGTTGATCCCGGGCACCTTAGCGCAAAATCATCATCAAGAGGCGCATTGATCCGCGTGACAGTGGCATTTCTTCCTCCGCCTTAATCATCACCAGTCTAGAGCATGCGCCAGAAAACCCACACGCGTTCACTACACTGGCAACAGATCCAAGTTAGGTGGAGCCAGCAGCCGCGCCAAAAAAAAAAAAAATCCGTCAACATCCCCCACTCAGCGGCACTCTTTGCTTCATACTTCCAGATAAACAACAATGACATGACTATTTAGGACAGCGATGCCGCCCTCAGCAGTCATCGCCCGTGATGGGATCATGCCTCCCGATGGTCACTTGCTTCGAACAACGCCCCTCAACACTACGAAACAAATCCGACCGAAAAACGAAGACGCGACGGCTCAGCAACGCGCTGGTCTGATTGCTGCTGCAATCTTGCGGTCATCAAGGAGCGGCCGCGGCGGCGACTTGTCTGCTGCAGCGCCCCGGTAGATCGACACGCCAATCAATCGGAGCGAGAAAACAATCCTAGTGTTGTTGTCCCCTAGTCATCGACGCTGTTTATCAACGGTTCTTCTCTTGGTGAAGCACGAGACCAACACCACCGCCGCAGGCCCCTCCGGCTTCTTCCAAGTCCCGCTCGTCATCATCCCTGCGGCGTCCGAGTCCGGGGGCAAGAATCTGAACAAGCGTCAAGCTTACGGTGCGCTGAACCTGCACAAGTACACCAGAAAAAAGTAAGAAAGGGACGAGATATAGGAAAAATAAAACGGTCACCTTTCACCACGCTTCCCTCTCCTTGGCCATTGGAGGTTCGTTGACCCCTGCCCTACTTACGCTGCTTTCTGTCAAAACCATCATACGAGTTTAACATCTGCGACAGGTGATTCGCTAGGACCGGTCAGATTCAGCCTTGGCCTGTCGGCCATCCACACACCCATCTCGACCGTCAAGTTGGCATCCTCGGCCTTAAACCCGGCAGAACCAGGCCTTACGACTCCTTTCTAGACAAGATTTGCTGGCACAACATAACGCAGTCACGCGCATCCAGCATGACCCTGCGCAGTGACAAGTCGCTCGCTCGCCTTTAGGGCCTACGACACGGGCATTTCAGGCGTGCTGGAAAAGTTACCTACTGTGTCAACCAGCAACAATGTTTCCAACGAGTATGTTGCTTCTTTTCCTTTTAAACCAGCTATATTCCTCCATTTCTTGGCACCAGGCGTGTTTTTTTTTTTTTTGCTTCTATGGTAGCTGCAATCATCAGGATCAAATCCTTCTGCTTTGACGCCGGTGCTCGAGTATCATCGTCTAACAAGACGACGCCATCTCTAGACGCCGCCGCTACCGCTGCCTTTGCGGACAAGTCGACGATTTAGACGCCCGAATTCACTCTTGACTTAGGCAGCCTTACGCTCGTGATCCCCTTGGCTACTCTTGAGAGCATCATCGAGCGAGTCTCCGGCTCGGAAAAACTTGCCAGAAACAATATCAACATGATACAAATGCTGGATGACACCCCCAAGGCATTCACTGCCCTTTTCAAGTTCCATGTCACAGACATGACGACGATTCCAATTCCGCTCCGCGAGTTTGAGCATCATAGCCAGAGTAATACCTGGAGAACATGTGTGATGCCCCGTCAACGTCTATGAAGGCCACCAAACGTATTCAAAGTCTCCACAAGGTTCCATATGAGCCCGCTATCCCGACGAGTCCATCGCGCTGCTCTTGACGTTATCACCACCTTGCCGGTGCCATGCTCGTTACATAGACCACGTCTTTCCAAGCAAACTTGGTGCCTTGCATCGATGATGAACCATGATTCCTGCAGGACTCTTAGACAAGGCGGCCTTTCAACCTTTAATATACATACTACGTGACTGTTGACATTATCCACCATGTAAGGAAGCCTCCTCAAGCAGATCCCCTCTGGCGCGCAGATGTCATTCAGATGAGTCTGGTTTGGAAACAAAAACTTGAATTACGCTAGCGGATAGAAGCCTAGTCCTTCGACGGTGGCTTCTGCCTAGACACCTTTTGGGTCACAGAATGACTTTATGTCACCCACCAGTCATGCCCTTCCAGTAGATAAAACGGTCTCCCCGCGTGAATTGCGGTGTAGGACTGGGGACCATGACGGTTGTAGTAGTGATAGTGGGCGTGTAGTTTCTGTAGGATGAGTCGCGTATCTCGCCTACATAGACGTAGTGTTTAGGCTTACGAATAAATACCGAAGGAAAAGCACTACAGACGTTACAGTTAGAAGGCTTTATAGAATATGGGCCGTCGCTTCTTCTCACAGTATTGTTGTGTAGCTCTGGCTCGCAGAAATGTACGTTATCGCTCTGGTCCGAGTTCCCTCGGCATTGGTTGGGGCAGGCGTCCAGTCAGAGGGCACAACAGTATGGACGGTAGTCGTGTTGAGGTGATTGTCTACCTCGGTAACAATGGATGCTACTATGGTTGTTCGAGGTTGGGCGGGACGGTATTCCATACTCCCTTCGAAACCGATTTCATCAATGAATCCCACCATCCAAAGACTTGTCCGCCCGTAAAATCATTGAGGCCACACCATGGGGCGCCATTCGGGACGCCTGGACAGGTTGGCGTTGGGTTTGGGCCTTTAATCAACGTCTGCTGCATAAAGGCTGGTTTAGCTTGTCAGCGTCACAGCATTGATGCACATATATAAATAAGAAGGGCGTTTAGTACCCAAGGCAACGGTGGCAGGACTCAGCTCTTAAAGAATCACTACTTTGCTAGCCTGGAAGCCACTAAGTGTCTAGAAGCTAGCAGTAAAGCTTGCTGAACCCCTAGGAAATTCCTTAAAACTTTCTCATTTGTAGGGTATAAATTAGTATCCCCCTATCCCGGCTAGTAAGGAAGTCACTGGTGCAGAAAGGCCTCGGGGGCCAAACAGATCCCTTACCAAACCCTAGGCAAACCAAGCCGAACCAGCATATGGTTGAACCGTCCACTGAACGCCCTTGGTAATGTACCAGCCGCCTTTTCCGCCATTATTGCCTGCAATACAGAATAATCAGCCTTTTCATCTTAAACAGAACCAAGGCATGGGAAGAGCAAGACAACTTACACCATTTCCAAGCCGATTTCAAGTTCTCTTCACAAATTGGCTTTAATTCTGGAAGAAACGGAACGTCTTCCACGCGCATGACCTGGAGAAGTAATTGGCGTTCGGGTAGGGCGGCGTAAACACGGGCATACGAATCGTGGACTTGCAGGTCCGGAGCTTTTTCTTGTAGGCCATCGCAAAACATACGTGTATAGGTTTCAAGCCAGTGGGGATCAACGGCATAGGTATCGTTTCGAGGGTAGCATCCATGAAGCATAATTTCGCTTTTTTTGGAAGGCAGCTCCGCGGCTTGAGTCATGAAGATGGGGAGGAGGAGTGTGGTGGCTTTCATTGTCGCGGCTGTGGTGTGGTGTGTAGAATGGGCTTGGTCTTTTTACTTAAATGCGTTTAGTGATAGGAGGACATGAGAGCAAAAGCAGATCTTTATACATAAAAAGGACTGTCTAGCTTTCTACTCCGTGTGTTAGCTTAATAAAGCGAAGCGCTTGAAATCTGAAACAATTACAAATTGCAGTTGCTCTTTGCTCTTTGTTAGTAACGTCATGTCTTTGTTTAGTCATGTGATGCGATTTCTTTGTTTGAACTAAATATAGACTAATGAGAAAAATTTCGTGGTGTGTTATATAAGCTTATCCAGAAAAGTCAGGCTCACCTAGGCGGGCGCTCTGCCTAATAACCATCCTGGGTTCCCAATGTAACGCACGATGCACAGGCTAGGTGGTGACGATACGACGTATATTCGGCCAAGACTAATACTTAAGGAGGAAGGTCCTTCCTTATGAAAATTCCATGTGCAGGCTGGTGTCGTGACCGATGATTCCCCGAAGCGCCGGGGATCACCCGGTGGCTGGGGCGCCTCACACCAAATTAGTCGTCCTCCAAGCATTCCATCGGACCGATGGCTGGACCCGGCTCAGCTACGGCTGGTTCGTCACCAAAGTTTTGCTTCTCGCAGGAATATCATATTATAGTGACATATAATCACATAAAACTAAATAAAATTATAAGATTATTTATTTATTTTAAAGTTTTTTTATAATTATAATTTAATATATAAAGTATTAAATTATAAATAAAATTAATAAATTTTTTAATATATTATTTATTATATTTAATAAATATAAATCCATCATCATGCGCACCCCGTGCACGAGGAGGCCGAGGGGCACCAGGCCGCTGGCCAGCAGCGCATCGCCCAGCAGGCAGAGGCCGCCGTCTATGGCAACCATCAAGTCGCTTTGCCCGTGCGCCTTGTTGTTGGCGATGCTGAAGCCGCAGCCGAGGAAGGGCGCGATGGCGAACAAGGCCGTGAACTTGTCCAACGTGGTCGACTCGGTAACAAAGGTCTCGATGACGCCGGCAACCCAGAGCGCCTTGCCCGCCTTGGCCGCTATCTTGCCAAAGGTGCTGCCGCCGCGCCCGCTGCTCGGCTTGAGCGAAGTCTCTTCGAGGCGCTTGTACCCGAGCATCTTGCTCCGAACGTCCGAGAGGGACTTGACGCCCTTGCTGACCCAAGGCGTCGGCACGTGGACCACATTGAACTTTTCGGCCAGCTCTTCAAATGCCCGTTCGGACGCCTCGTTGGCCTTGGCCATGTCCACACCCAGCTGCTCCTTGCCCGCAGTGCCCGTCGGTGCCTTTCCGGCTTCGCCCGCCGGCGCGTCCATCCCCTTGCCTTCTCGTTCCCAGAGGAAGCTGTCATCAAACCCGCAGGGATTGCCGGCCGCTCTCTTCCTGCGCGATCCCGTGCCGCAAGGCTCCGCCTTGATTTCGGCCATGACTTCTTTCATGATAGGCCTGCCCAAGGTCTGGCGAAACCCTTTGGAGGTTTCTACCAGCTTGTCGATGTTCTGCTGGTGGCCCGCGTCCGTGTGTCCTCCATGCATCTCTTTCAGCTCATTCATTTTCAGCCACGGCTGTCTCTCACTCACCGAGTCCCAATCGGCAACGAGGCCGCCATTCTCGTTTTCTTTGACAGGGACCTTGAAGGGTGCGATTTCGTCTTCAAAGAACTCTTTGAGTTTGGCTTGAGTGCGCGTGTTTCCATGTTTTGGTAGCCAGTCCTCAAAGGCTTTGTGTAGCTTGTCTCCATCGAGGATCCCTTTGTAGATCCTGTTCATCTCGTCCATGTTGTATTCGTATCTGTTTTTGCCTGCATGCCTTGCAAGATGGATGGGTATTTTGTATTCGCCCGATGAGTCGGGCGCGAACGGCTGCATGCCAATCGCCGCTTGCTTGCGGCCCTGGAGGGCATACGCGGCCGCCTTTGCGACGTCCTTGGAAAGTCGGAGCAGCGCCGCATCGCCGTCGTCTATCCTTTGCTTGGCTACGCCCGCCAGGTACTGGGCGCGTTCGTGGAGCCGGTTGAGGAAGGTGGAGTAGGTGAACTCCTCATCGCGGCCTCTGCTAATCACTTTCTCCTTGTCTATCACGCCCGTGTGGTGCTTAGCTTCTAGCAAACCGACCAAGTCCCTCACCGACTCGGTGCCCTGGATTCCTGAGAGCGGCTCAGGGTCTTTGACGTTTTCTCGCGGAAGCCCTTTGATATGGTCCATGAACTCGGCGAAGTCGCAGGGTTTCTGCTCGTCGCCGCAGCCGGGCGCGATCTTGTGATCCTTCTCTTCGCCGAGGGCCGTCTCCCACTGACGGAGCTTCCACATGTAGACACGTTCGCAGGCTCCATACTCGCCGAACGCGGCTGCCAGGGAAGCCAGGCTCAGCGAGGCCAGCACATGGAGAAGCAGACGCATCGCCGCGGCCAATAAGGAATGAAATGAGTTGGGAAATGAAGGCCTTGGTAAACTTGGTAAAACCGTGCCGATAGCAATGAGTGATGAGAATGATTTCAGAAAAAGAACGGATGAAATAAAATGAAATGAAATGAAAGGAATGACTCTGGCTTGTCTAAGCGTGTCCGATCAATCCGTCCAGGACAGGACAGGACGAAGCAGGCCTTGATGTACCTTTTGCCCTCGTACATACGATTGGCATTTTTTTTTTCTTCTTTTTCACCCCCTTGTCCCGCACCGCTCCATATCAGTCGTCGCATGAAATGACATGATTTGAGCCCGAAGCCAGGTAAAATAATGACTCGTCGTCGCAAGATTCCGGTTCCGTATTCGGGCATCGGATGAGCACTTCCCCTTGGCCCATTTCCGACGACGGGGAGACATCGGAAAGGCGCTGACCCTGGTTTCCCACTACCAGCTCTGCGCGCCCACTATTGAAATGACTCGGAGCCTGCCTCACGCCAGAAGGGGCTGAGGCTCCCGATTCGACATCATCGTTCCCATGCTCTGCCAATGCCGAGGCAACTACGCGACAAGATTCGTGCGTGAGATGAGATTGAATGAGTGACGTCGTCCATGGACCCGGAGACACAAGAATCAGGGTAAGCATCTCCTTTGCGGCGCGGAAAGAGATGAGAACCTGGCCCTGGCCCGGCTGTTTCTGCAGCAGAATATTTCCAATCTCAACGAGGCAGAATTACAAGACAAAAATTACAGCAACGACGCTCTCCGAAAGGGTCATCTCTCTTCTGCTTATGCGCATAGCTCATCGTGATGCTCTGTATTGGCATGAATTGCGTCGGGCCCAAGGAGATGAGGCCAGAGGACAGAGGCGCCGACCATGCATCTCCGTCCGTCCACGTGGCATTGCGTGCAGTGGAGAGTAGGGGGCGGGATTGCGACACTAATCCATCAATGGCCAGATTCGTTGCTTATGGGTATCCATCTCTCTTGTGCACGAATAGGCAAACACGCAGACTCATATGCATGAGTTGAGTAGGAGGAGGTCGTGCATGGTCCGCGACGAGTCGTCGTCTCCCCCCCTTCCCTTTGACATGTAAAATTGTTCTAGGTGAGACCCTAGTGAGACCCGAGGTAAGGGATAAAGTAGCGGCAAATTTTCAAAACACGAGTTTTTGACTCGTGTACGCATCGAGTCAGGCTAGTGCATGTATACTTGGGAATGAACCATGATCTCGTCACGCTACGCTTGAGCACGCGGGAGGGATTCGGGTGTGGCTTGGGAGTGGCTAGGAGGAAGCAATCTTGAATCATTCCCCAAAGCTCATTACTTCTTTTCTTACCAATGTTCCTCATAATGGGTTGAAAGCACTTGGCACGCGATGCAGCAAATTTCGCAGCCATTCGTAAGACGGTGCAGACCCAAGGGGCCATTCACCGAGCCCTCATGGAAGAGCGGCCGACGGATACGAATTCAAAAAAGTTCGTCATGCATCACTTGTTCAACCTGCACTACATACATGGCAGCCCAACCGGCCCGCGGGCGCGCGCACACATGACTAGGACTGATGAGGACTTGGGGACTAGGCTCAATCCATAATAGTCACGCCGCTTCCCACTGGTCGGGAGAAAGTTCAATCGACCACTCGCCCGCATCCGGAATCCAACGAGTGTTGGTGCGCCTGACTTGAATCATGTTGCTAAAGACTCCGTAGCAGGCTCCCTTGATGACTATTTCTGGTTAGGCCGAGGCGAGTCAGCCAGCTTATTTCCTCCGGAAAAAAAATCGCTAAAACCATGAAAAAAAAATGACAAAATCACCCACCCTCTGGGAGAAAGGCATTTCGGCCTCCGACGTTGCGGATGGTGACGCGCGTGAGCTGAGCGACGGCGACGTAGGGAGACGCAAAGGCCGTGAGAATGGAGACGTAACTGCTGTAGACCCGGCCTCGAGCCGGGGCCTGGGCGAGCTGAAGACCTCGCAGGGCGCCGATGTCGAGCAAGAGGCTGTTCTCGGTGCCAGCGCGGGGGACGTTGGAAAGCTTGAGGAAGACGCGAAGGACCCGGAGGTGGCTGCACACGGGCTTGGCCAGCCAATTGGCCAGGTCACATCGGAAAGTGACCCTAAGACCAGGCTGGGCGGCGACGAGACTCGAGGCAAAATGGCTATTTTCGAGCCAAGCCTCCGAGTTGGCGCAACGGACGCGAAGCTTAATGGCTGGGTTGGTATGGGTTGGTACGGGTCAGCAAGCAAGCGTTCCAAGGAGAGGAAGAGGAAGGGACTGCAGACATACCTTGAAAAGACCAGCGCGAGTGATTGATCCGTGCAGACGATGTCCTGGTGGCAAAGCTGACGAAAAAGCCGTTAAACATAATCGGGGATACCGACCTGGAGCCAAAGACGGCCTGTACATCGACGCGCTTCCAGGCCCCGTTGTTGGTCTGCAGCACGTAGGGACCGGTGGCGGCCGACGGCGAGTAATCAAGCTGGAGCTGTATCGGGCCCTGAATGAGTCCGACCGGCCCAACTTCGACGTAGACGAGGAGCTGGTCGATGTGAGGGCAGTCCGGGGCGCCAGCGCCCGGCGGCAGCTCAAAGTAGGCGTTCGGCCGGAGCTGATGGGATGGACGGAACGAAGACGACGACGCCGAAAGCGAGCTGCGCGAGGAGCCTATGCGGCAACTCGGTAATGAGAACAGGGCTGCGGCGGGAAAGAAAGGATCAGTGGACGATTCAGAGAGATGCACAGCTTCCACATCCAACTCCCAAGGGGACAAGGACAAAGATGGGGGAGAAGGGAAACACGCACAGCTTCTACCACTGCCGATATAGGCCAGCCGATTTGCCGTGTTGGGCTGTAGATTCCGAATCGCATTCGTGGTGGACGTGTCGCGGATGTAATTGCAAAGGCCTCGCCCGCCTGGGAGACCAGACGGCAGGTTCCCCTGGCTAAGCAGGATGGCAGCTATGCCCACGACGTGCGGACAGGCCTGCGAGGTGCCGGTGCGCAGGTCAGAGCCGCCGCCCATCTTGGTGGACAAGACGTTGGCGGCGGGGGCCAGGACATCGATGCGCGTGCCATAGTTGGTGCCGAGGTGGGCGCCGTCGTCGTTTTCAAATGCATCCGGGATACGCAGGAACGGCATGTCGTAGCCGTCGGTGCCGCCGACGACACACACGCTCGGCTCGGACCCCGGCGACGTCTGGCCGGCCAGCGCGTTGTCGTTGCCGGCAGCGGCGCCCACGAAAATGCCCATGCTCGTCAGCTTGGCCATGGCCAGGTCGATCAGGGGAGACCGCTGCCAGCCAGCCGAGATGCAGACAACAACGCCCCGAGGGCAGCGGGAGCTTGTGCCATGGCTTGTGATAAACTCGGCGCCCTGCAGCGCCCGTGACTCGTCGCCATGGCCATCTTCGGCCATGACCTTGACGCTCAGCACCAACGTCTTCTTGGCCACGCCGTACGTCGCGCTACCTAGGACGCCTGCCACGTGCGTCCCGTGCCCGTGGAGATCGGAGGAATCCTCGTCGGGCACAAAGTTGGCTGCCGGCACTGCTCGTCCGCCAAAATCCTAAACGTGAGCGCTTGTCAGCCTCCCAAGAGGGAGGATACGGGGTGGAAAGAGAGGCCCACCGGATGCGTCGTGTCAATTCCTGTATCCATCACGTACGCGCACGTTCCCTCGCCCGCCGTCTCGTCGTACGTATACGTCTGGTCCTGGTACGAAGCGTCGCGCCGCGAGATGCGCGCCAGCCCCCACGGCGCATTCTGTTGACATACGTTTCCCGCTATCCAGCCCCTGCCGTCCTTTTTGACAAGCTGAACCTGCGGCCCGTTAGGTCTTGGGAGAGAGGAAGAGAAGGAAAAAAAGAAGGAAGAAAAAAATGCGCGGGAGACAGGCGCGCCGCTTCCTTACTGCCGGATGGGCTTGGATCCACGCCACCTCTTGTGCCGTTAGCTCGGTAGCAAAGCCCATGAAAATAGTGTTATAAAAAATGACCCTTTTCTCGCTCTTATAAATCTCGGCTAGAAGCTGGGTGCGCACAGCCCGCGGCACCATTTGCTTAAACTGGACAATGTACTTGACTGCAAGCCTGGAGCTGGCGGTGCCCTGTGTTTGCACTCGACCAGTCCACGTCATGGCTGCCACCAGGAGGAGGAGCAGGAGCTGCGGTAGCTGCCTCGCTGTGCGAGCCAACATTGTGCTGCAATCGGCCAAGGATAGGCTTTCTGCTGGAAAGGGTCTGTGCAAGGAGAAGAATGAACCGGCGATCGACGGTGGATGTCGACGGTGGATGTAGACGTGCCGTGGCTGGGCAAGGAATAAAAAAAAAAGCCCCCCTCCCCTTTTTCTTATAAAAGGGCCTTGTGTATCTTTGGCGCTGGCCCGTCGGGATGATCCGCGAGACCCCCGCCTCTGGACCCTCACGCACAATCAGCCAATAGGAGCCATATAGCAAAAGTCATAATAATGGAGACAAACTTGGTTCGTGTGGGCCGATCTTTAAGACCAGCATCTAATCGCATCATGGCTATTGCCACATTTACTTGGTAATTACGTACGCGTGCCCGTTATTCAGATGAGTCAGATGAGAGAGAACGTATCCAATGTGGGCGAGGCGTCGCTTCGAGTGGTGCACAGCCTTCTCACCGTGCATCGTCAGATCGAGCGTCACGAAAATGGCTCGTGGCGGCGCGCAAGCCATGTCGTTGCGTGAATTACTTGTCTGTTCCTATCAAGCAAGCGACTTTCAATCGCTCATCCAAGGTATGTCGCGCAAAGGATTGTGTCGTGATAGATTTGGCTTATGACGTAACCCACGCGCTTCGAGACTGCCTTATGTAAGCGTGATTACCTGAGACCGCGTCGGTGCCCCCACAAGGGCAATCAACATGGCCAGGACGGGTAGTCGACAAGGCAAAAAGCCAGCGCTCTAGGATCAAGTTAGGGAGGCAAGAGTACGAGCATGAGCCGCCGAGTCAAGTTGAAGGGCCGTTGGAAGAGAGGGCGTGGAGCAGCGGAGCCGGGCTGGAAGGGTTGTGCGAGACATCATCTTGCGGGGCTCGCGTGCCGTTTTGTGGTAGGAGAGATTTCCCACTCAGCTTGCAGCGGACACGGGCGTGGCGCTACTGGGGGAGGGGCGAGAGCCTGTGGTGACATGACTGTTGCCGTGCCATGTTGAGTCTCGGTTTTGTTTGTGCAGAGTGAAGGGAGAGGCAAAGAGTGTGTTGAGCGGGGTCTACGGGAGCCGTCGCCAATGACGACATGTTATACGTAGCTATGCTTTTGCCGCATTATGCACGTATAGGGCAATTGCTATTTAATAGGCTCACTTCGTAGTAGCAATTGAGTCGATTCATCATGATAGTAGTCCCTCGAGGCATTTTCATGCGCCTTGGGATGAGAAGCTCACTTCTATAGGGAGATATAGGCTTATTATAATAGCTTTTATAGTTATATATTTATATTTATATATATTATATATATTAAAGTAAATTTTTATTATTTTTTTTTATAATTTT